>JAULUF010000084.1:15450000-15585000 GCA_031834385.1 Semotilus atromaculatus
GTCGCTGGATGAAATGTGGCAGCATTATGTGTATGTGAGCATATTCTGATTTGTTTGTATTTACACACATGAATGTGTTTACACTGTATCTTTCTGTGTCTTAACTAGCAGACGTGCATGTATGTGTGCGTGTGTTGGCTGCAGCTCCAGAAATGCCAGGAGGTCCGTGTGTAAAGGCTATATCACAGTGTGTTTTTCAGAGCAGCCGTTGACCACCCTCCAGCAGGTCAGTGCCTCTGCACACACCAGTCAGTCGACAGACCCCTCGACTGCAAATACATGATGAAATTGAGTTTATCCTGAAGCCACTCTGGACCACAACACAGTTGTGACCATTTGTGACTCAGAGAGTAAAAGGCTGTTTACACAGGATGCATTCTTGTGTTCATCTGTGCTGCTTTGTATGTAAACATGCACAGGATTGACTTCTTTGCCTTTTGAGATATATCTTGCTTCCATTCGAAGCCATTTCAAGTTAAAGGTCCCCTGAAATCAAAATGTACTTTTTTTTTTTTTTTTTAGCTTTTAGTAAGAATATGTTAGCCTTAAGGTTATGTGTTCCAAAACAATGACAAAATTCACATTTAGGAGATAAGCATTCAAAACTCACAACTTCCGCTAAGCATCACCGCTGACTTCAGATTCTCATCACATCTTCTGTCCAATCAAATGCTCTTTAGAATCTAAAGCGTCCCGCCCCCTATGCTATAAATACCACAAAAGCGACCATTGAAACGTCACAGAGCAATATGGGTTGGAGATGTCGGTTCGGTTTCTCAAATGCTTGAGTTTAATTCCATTTTCCAACTGTATATTGGTTAAAGGGCCCCTATCATGGATTTTTGAAAAAGACCTTTCATGTAGTGTGTAATGCCCTACAAAGGCTAAGTGCAGTAACTACGCCACCATTGAAACTGAGAAAAATGCCTCTAAAGTTTTCAAATTAGTAGTTACTGCAAATTTGACATAGTGATTTCTCTAAAACGGGACCCAGTTGGACCAAGAGCTTTTGTCACAAGATAAAGGAGGTGTTATGAAGCCCATTTTCAGTCTAAACTCAATTTTGACCAAATATGTAGTTACTGCACTTTGCCTTTGTAGGGCAGTATAGCTCTTAAGTGAATGAAAACATCCTGCAAAGTTTTAAATCTGAAAGTGCACCGTATGTAAAGTTATTGTCTTTCAAAAGTAAGAGTCGACTCTGAGTCAATGAGATTAATTGTTTTTCAAACGAGTCATAAGCCGTTTCATCGTGACGTCAAGACGAAACATTAGCCCGCCCACTTATTGCGCGCGCACCAGGTAAACTTAAACCTCAAACCGGCAGCTGAGTCCTGTGGATACTGGAGAGATCATGTCGAGGAGACGCTGTGTGACACAATGTGACGGTAATGTTTATGTTACATAAGTCATTCACGCTAGAGCTCGGCTATTAGTTACCTCAAACTGAGTAGTGAATCACTGAAACGTCCTGCTCGAGTTGTCCTTGCGATGAAGGTTCGGGTTGAATGAATGGTGGTTCTTCTTCTAGTCTTTCATCATCGAACTTGCGCTCAGATTGATATGGTAAAATCGACGTCATTGTTCGTTACTGTGTTTAGTTTACGGCGTAGGATGCCTCAGGACACGCAGAGCTGTCGGTGTTATGGCAATGGGAAGGATGCGGTAAACCAATCACAACAGACTGAGCTGTCTGGCCAATCAGAGCAGAGTAGCTCGTGGAAAGGAGGGATTTAGAGAGATTGAAATTAAAAATCTGGTGATGTGCAAATGTATATTATGAGAAAATTAAACACTTTTTTGACGTTTGATGCATGCAAACCTGTTGTAGGAGACTCCAAAACAACATTAGGAAACTTGAAAATATCCATGATAGGGGCCCTTTAAGAAAGAAATGGCTAGAATTTATTCACACCTCTACTATTGAATCTACATGAATCTACTGAATCTGAATCTACTATTCGCTTAAATGGTGCTGTCAAGTACGAATTGCAGTCTGTAAGGTAAACTAAACGCTATTGGCTATTTGAAAATGGGGAGGAGCCATTCAATATGTCCCGCCTTAGCTTCCTGTTTCAGTGGAAATTACGTCAACGCATCATACAAAGCTGCACGTTCCAAGGCATTTCAGTGGACATTTAAACCCAGTTCTGTCATGACAAGTCCTTGGCATGGTAATGGATTACCTAAACTCAGCCCGACGTCTAGGCTAAAACAAGGCAAAATTTGGGCTGTCAGTGGACATTTAATAGACGTTTAACCATAGACACACAAGAATAGACACACAGGCTGTGCATAGACATGTCAAAAAAATTAAGCCAACTCACAGATTTGCTTACATGATGGAGTATCATACTTTTACAGCAAGTTATTTTGGCAAAAAAAGACGTAACCAAATTTATGGTTATTTTGGCTAGAAGTGGGATGCTTGTAGCCGGACTATATCGAGTCTATAGTTAACCTAGATGGGGAAATGACGGCTATTGCTTGCTGTATAATATAGCATACATGAACTACCTGTAGCCAGGTCTACACAGGTGGAGCTGGGGAAGATGGAGGGTTTCTGAAAGTGCACTGCAACTTCAACAGGAAATGCTGACTGAGTATTTGAAGGTTAAGCAGTGAGTTAATTGGCTACTGATATGGCAGAAACCAATCAGCTGTGCCCTGTAGAGAATGATGTGATTACAAGCAGATTGAGTTAAGGACCTTTCAGCCTATGCCATTTAGAGTTTCATGACAGAAATTTGTATTTAAATTTCACAAAATGTGCATCAACTTTACTTATAACACTTGTTTTGTAAAGTTTAAATAAAAGAAAAAAAAATCCACCGGGGTAAAGATTTGATTCATTTTTCGAGTGCGATTTGTCTGTTCAGACCATTTCATAACAAAACAAACTGAATAAATGTGTAGGTGGCACTTATGAAAAATCAAAAATACCTGTTATGCCGAACATAAAGCGCTGTGCAACTTTCCATTTGCTTGTCATGGAGAGAAAGCAAGTCAAATTAAAAGTATTTAAATGTTTTCAAACACCCATTCGTATTTTTGTATTCACAGTGGTGTTTATCACTGTTTATCATGTTTACCACCAAATACAAGAGTGCAGAGACAAGAGAGTCGGTCCCTCTGATATTCACTGTCGCTCAGCAAAATAGTCTGTTTGTGAGCACCACCAAGTTCTAGTGTTATGTAACATTAGGGACTCTGAAAGAATGAATCTTATTGGTTTGGACAGTTTTCTTTGCTGTGCAATATCGGGCCCTATGATTTACGCTATGCAGAAAACGCAGGCTCTAGTCATAAAAATGGAATTTACTGTATAACACTGAATGTCATGGATTTCGATATGGACTATGTTTGTGAATGTTAAACCGCAAAAAGTCTGCCATGTATGTACACTGTGTTCCAAATTATTATAGAAGTGACATTTGGATTGCAGTTAAATACGCATTCAGATTTAAGTTTTTCAAAGAAACTGTTTGTTTGTTTAATTTTTCATGATTTTTTTTGTCATTTTTCATGATCAACCTCAGACAGGTTTATTAAATACTTTTTCAGGTCTTCTTAGGTAAACTGAAAACCTACTTAAAGTGGCTGTTCCACATTAAGCCACTGTTCTTATGCAATATGGGGATGAAAAAAGATCTTTCTGAAGATGAAAAGCATGAAATCGTGAAAAAGGCATGCAAATATTTTGTTGTTGTTGAGAAAAATTAATAGAGATTATCGAACTGTCAAAAGAAAGTGATTTAGAGCACAGAAGAACTTGGTCAGATAAAGGCTTATTTAAGAAAGTTTCGGTCAAACAAATGAATTGTATTAAAAAGGGCTGCTATAATAAAGCCACTGTGTGCATTTAAGTACCTTAGAGTAGTAATGTATAAACGCTTAACGTATTACTACAGTAAAAAAAAATTCTGTGAGTATGTGGTTGCTAAGGTGTATTGAGTGGTTGCTAGGGTGTTTTAATGGGTTACTGGCTCAAGTCATAAAACCCCACCTTCGAATGTCTGATAAACCTTCAATGTCGGCCTGTGAGACTAATTATCTCTATACAAGACTATTTATCTCACTACAAAAGGAACACAAAGTGCTGCTCAGGGTCTTCCGAGAACAATTTTGAGTGATCAATTGAATAATTTCAACTAAAATGAGTCAGACTTCTACTTGTCTATGTTTAGGAAACTGCTTCTCTGCTGAACTGATCATTATTTTATAATGAGACAGATAAAAAAGATGAGTTGGAAATTTACTGGGGAAAGTAATTGAGATGTTTTTTGTACTTTAAAGCTTTAACAATCATTTCAATATTTTCAAGAAAATCTGGTAAGTGAATGCAATCAAATACTTGTTTGCTGTCATAATTTTTTTCTCAACACACACACACACGCATACACACACACACACACACACACACACACACACACACACACACACACACACACACACACATGTTGGTGCAACAGCATTATGAGGACTCTCCATAGGCGTAATGGTTTTTATACTGTACAAACTATATATTCTATCCCCTTACACTGCCCCTATCCCTAAACCTACCCATCACAGGAGACATGCTGCATTTTAAAATTTTAATAAAACATTGTTTTTTATGTTTTTTAAGCCTTTTGATTTATGAGGACTTTTGAAGTGTCCTCATAAACCACCCATAAGTTGTAATACCAGTGTAATACACATGTCATTATACAAATTTGTGTCCTCATAAATCACATAAACCAACCCACACTTACACACACACACACTTACTTTAACCATTTATTTAAGTCCACTTAAAATAAATGATTTACACTGACATAATACATGATATTATGCAGTCAAATGCAGTCAAATACATGTACAAAATCATGAACCAGTGGCATACAGCAGATCTTGTCAATATTAAATGCGTCACTCCGTTGTTATGGGTACAAGAAACACTATCTGCACCAGATATGATGGCTGCCTATAATAGCAGACAGAACACAGTACATTTTTGGACATCCCAAGTTGTTGTAGCCCTCTTACAACCAGCCTGTGTGTGTGTGTCCTAAGCTGCCAAATATGAATACAAGTAGTCTGCTCTGATAACCTAACTCTGAGATGGTGTTTAGGAGTGGTTGGTATTTAATAATCTTAGTCATACAGGCTTCCTCCATATTAGAGTCAAAAGAAAACACCTCCAAAACGAACACCTCACTGATCTCCTCATTAATCACAACAACATCTGGTATATTAGCAAACAAATGTGTAAAGCTGATCGGACTGGGGCAATCGCCCGCTTCCTGGGCCGTACAATGCTTTTATGGCATGATAAAAGCCTTTAGTGTTATTGCAGTCTGCCAGGTTCTGGATTTCTTGCGCCTTTTGCACCCACCAGGTGTTCTCCATAGTCCGAAGGGCTCGCTGGGTTTCTGCTCTTGCAGCAGTGATGGAGGATATATGGGTGGGAGATCCAGGTGAGCTGAGTTACAGTCAAACCAGTCCTGGTGATGTTTCCTTGATTGATCAAGCGCCTCTGAGGCTGCGTTATGAATAGGCTGGTGCAGAGCTGGCCAGTCAGCTGATTCCTCCAGGATCATGTTGAGGTTTTCAGCAAGGAGCCGTCGGAGGTTGTCTTTGGGGGTGAAGCTGTTCAGCACTGTGCAGTTTAGTTTCTTGTTTGGGGCTGTCCTCGGGCTGTGGGGTTGAATGCTCATGAGTAGTTTGGATCTGACCATGAGGTGGTCAGTCCAGCACTCAGCTCTGCACATGACATGAGTGGAGAGGACATCTTGTCTGTCCTTTTGACGGACAATCACATAGTCAAGTAGATGCCAATGTTTTGAGCGGGGGTGCTGCTAGGTGGTCTTGAGCCTGTTCTTCATCTGGAAGATGGTATTAGTAATGACCTGCTGGTGCTCTGCACAGAGAGAGAGGAGTCTTAGCCCATTGCGATTCATTTTCCCCACACCATGCTGGCCAATAACTTTACTCAATACCAGATACTCCATGCACCATCTAGCATTGAAATCTCCCATCAGTATGAGCCTGTCTGTAGCTGGGGTTTTCTGTAGGATGGCATCAAGAGCTCTGTAGAAATCCTCATTGATGTTGTGCTCGGCGTCCAGAGTTGGAGCGTATGCACTGATGAGAGTGGTGAAGCGTTCCTTTGCCAGGGGAATGCGCCATGTCATCAGCCTTTCATTAATGCCGATAGGGGATTCCGGAATGCGCTGCAGCAGTTTAGACTTCACAGCAAAGCGAACTCCATGGTTACGACGAATGCCTTCAGGGACCCCCTACCAGAGGAAGGTGTACCCAGCACCAACCTCTGTCAAGGAGTCCTCTTCATGTAGTCTGGTCTCGCTGAGAGCTGCAATGTCGATGTTATATCTTGCGAGCTCCAGGGCACACACACACACACACACACACACGCACATTCACACTCCTGCCAGATTACATTTCTCTCTACAGATCTGTCTCTGACACACTGACATGGCTAACAAATAACCCATAATCCCCTTTACGCCAACTCCAAAGGTCACTTATCAAATGAGTGAAATTAAATTGCATTATTGTATACAAAACATTAGCAGAAATTGAATCAAATTCCTTACAGTTGGCATTAATTTGTGCATTATCCAATTTGTCATTTTTTAATGAATTTTTGATTGTTTGTGATTTTGTTCCCAAATGCCTATTACATTGCTATAAATATCTGTCATGCTATTTGTGTGGATGTGTCTGTGTAAAATCACAGTCTGCATTCATGGGAATTAGGAATCAAAATAGGAATGATACATGCGTTAGTGTACAAAGTCAATTGCGCTGGGTGCAAGATAGGGCCCAAGGTCTCCATACATCAAGAACAAGAAGTAGCAACAATAACAATATCAAAGTAATAAATGTCAATAAACTATAAAAGAGTACAAACATGACAACTGTAAAAATAACAAAAAACAAAAACAAAAGTGCTTGATTTGAGTGCAGACAGTAATCATGAAGGATAAGCTATTCTGAATAAGTGAGTTTTGAGTTTGACTTTAAATTGAGATAGCGAATCTGAATTACAGATGTTAACTGGGAGAGAATTCCAAAGGCGATAAGAAGGGCTAAAAGCCCTACAGTATATGGCCCATGGTGGTTAGACGAGCAGAGGCTGTAAGAGATCTGCAAGGTAAGGTTGAGCATTGTTATGAAGAGATTTGTAAGTGAGGAGGAAAATGTTGAATTCAGTGCAGAATTTGATAGGAAGCCAATGAAGCTGCTGAAGTGTTCGGGTAATATGTTGTATAGATGGAGTCAGGGTTATGATACAAGCAGCAGAATTCTGAATCAGTTGGAGTTTATGAAAAAATTACAATAGTCAATGCAAGAGGTGACAAGCAAATTAAAAAGAATAGCAGAACTACGCAGGGTGAGAAATGCATAGAGGCGAGCAGTATTATGAAAATTAAAATAACAATACCTGGTTTTGCTATTATCGCGAGCTTAAAATGGAAGAGTGCTGTCAAAGATGACCCCCAAGTTCCTAACCTGGCGGGAAGGAATAACGGAGGAACCGTCAATGGATAATGAAAAACGTCTCAGGTTACGACTGTAACCTGTTTTCCCTGACAACAGGGAACGAGACACTGCGTCGAATGATGCTAGGGGAATGCCTCAGGCGTGACAGGTGTCTGAAATCACTATCAAATCACACCAAACACTTTGACCGGCGATAGCCCGTGAATCATTTACGTGAATAATTAACATGCTAGCTGCAAGTATATAAGGGCGCCTTGCAAACATGACAGATCACCTTATCGTCTGAAGGGACTGTTTGGTAGGCAGACCCAGAGGCATGGCAAGGAGACGCAGTGTCTTGTTCCCTGTTCTTAGGGAACATAGGTTACAGTCGTAACCTGAGACATTCCCTTTCGAAAGGGAACTCGCACTGCACCGACTGACGCTAGGGGAACGATATACCCACGCCACCATACTAAGGGGAGTGCATGCCAGATGGCAGTGACAACTGTCAGAACTAGCAAATTCAAATGAAACGCTAGAACCTGGGCTGTCAGTGACAGCATTCCCTACTGTCATAGCCCAAACTAAGCCTCGCAGGAAAACCTCCATTAACATGGTTAAATGAAAGGCCTACCTGGGCCTGCTCAGGGCTTCCAATTAGAAGGGGTCTCTTCTAGGGAATGTGGCTAGGGAACGTGGCTAGGGAACCCGAAGGAACCCCAGCCAATCACTATTCAGGGGAACGTACTCCCATAGTACGTGGGAAACTCACTCTCAGGGAGGCCTGGTGAGGCCTACTACCTGATAACCATAGTGTGTGGGGAACTCACCCTCAGGGAGGCCTAGTGAGGCCTACTACCTGATAACCATAGTGTGTGGGGAACTCACCCTCAGGGAGGCCTTGTGAGGCCTACTATCTGATAGCCAATGTAGGTGGGGATTCGCCTTCAGGGAGGCCTGAGGATCCTACCACCTGATAGCAACTGTTAGATGAGTCCGGGTGATGGTTCCAAGGCGGCCTCCTAAGGCCATCCAGCTGGGGACTCGCCTATCAGGGAGGCCTGGTTGGGCCTACTAGCTGATAGCAAGTCAATTCTGCTACAAAGGTACACTGTTGGTAACTATACTACACCAACATAACTATTGGGCCCACCCACAGGAGGCCTAAAATGGATAGCTACCTGGTAGCGGCTATAAAGTATGTCCAACAATGTTGGGACTCACCTCCGAGGAGACCTGTTTAAGGCCTACTACCCATCGGTGAGTCACCAAGGCCAACAACGTGAAGTAAGCTGGCCTACAGCGCCCTCTTGGGGGCTGCCCATTCAAGGAGGCCTGCTGAGGCCTACTACCTAACGGCGCAGCCTTTATTGGCAACTGCTCAAACCACCAAGGCCAACCACATGAAGTAAGCTGGCCTACAGCGCCCTCTTGGGGGCTGCCCATTCAAGGAGGCCTGCTGAGGCCTACTACCTAACGATGCAGCCTTCGTTGGTAGATAAGCTATTTACACAGCGCCTACAGCATCCTGGTGCCTAATCACATTGCCCATGGCTGTGTACTCAGCAAGAAAGCAAGCACCCTTAAAACAAGGGGAGTACAACATACGCCACTCTGCCTCAATGGAGGCCCCAGAGTCAAGGGCCTACCATCTGTATGCATGGGCATCAGCTCATGGCAATGCTCTGGCTTCAGGGGAGTGTACTTTGACCAAAGAAGAAGTGAAGGCTACAACTTCCCGCTCGACCCGAGCCATAGTGGTGCGAGGTAGGATAATACAGAACTGAAAATGAGGACTCAGACCTACCCTGTATCCCAGGGAATACTCCCACCTCACCCTGTGGTTTACCAGGGTGCAAGCCTGCCAGCGGCTCTAGGGGTAACAGAAAATGTATCTGTGCCCAACCTAGGGGAGCTGGGCTTTTTTGTGAGCCAAGCACCTACAACCCGACACTAGAGCAGTAGTTCAGCGAGGTGAGTGAAGCCTATACCTTCGGCCCAGATACGTATGCTAGTTCTGCACGGCAGGGTCGGGCAGACAGAACCAGTCTCTTCGTGAGGCGAAGGCCTAGCGCCTAGCGAGGTGACGGCCTAGCCCTGCTCAATAAAGACCGGGGAGGCCTATTTGAGGCCTAACCCAGGATCTTTATAAACCATGCCTCTGCACCACGCTGCATTAATCTTGTCGCCCCAGAATGCAGAGAAGGGGGCGGGCCTTGGCCTAACGACTCCCAAGGGCGGAGGCTGTCATACAGGGATGCTAGAAACCTACATTCACAAAGTGAAGGGTCAGAGGCCTCCACTATCCCTGGCACAGCCTAGGCCAGCTACAGTGGCGGCCCTGGTGAGGGCCAGCCTGCAAGCATAGATATACCTGAGGGCTCTGAGGAGCTGCAGCCTTACTAGAAAAATAGATATTATTATTCCGAATAAGGGGCTGTAGAATCACTCAGCCTACTGAAAACCCAAACAGGGCTCAAGGGGGCGATTTACTCAGGAAAGTCGTCAGACGGTCCTGTGGGCCGGACATAAGATCTATCTGAACCTCTAGCGTCAGTCAAAACTCCAAGTAAATAATCCTAAGAGAGAGAGACCAACTACTCTACCACTCTGAGGTGGCTAACAGCCCGAAGCCTAACATAGTTCACATCACAAGAGAAGCTCATACAACTGGTGTTTCTTCCTATCGTTCTAGCCACCTAAAGGGGAACTTCAGGGCCCTAACAATCCAAAAAATTTACCTTACCTTATGACGTTGACATGACCCATAGCTCTATCTCGAGGTCCTGAGAGAGATACATTTTAGCGTTTTATTCACAAAAATTACTCCTGCGGCGTGCAGAGTGAAAACTCGCCAGATAGTTCTTTATGAACCTTGGGTCCACCACCTTACATGCCTAAAAGATGCCATCTCACTAACCAAGCCTAGGCGGGCCATCAGAACATTGTTCTCATCATAGGCCCAGCCCCAGGCCTGATGTAATGAACGCCTGGGGAGTCATAAAGAGAGGAGAGGGCAGATTTCATGACCCTTCGAGGAGGTTATCCATCACCAACGCTGTGTGCGTTTGCGCTGGATAACCTCCCTCAAATCCCTCTTGTTGCGGGAGTCACGCCTCTTCTGTATCCTGCTCCTCCGTGGAGGAGGGGGTGCACGAGAAGTGATGCTGGCTCGCTGGCCCTGCCTATGGTCCTCAGACCGGTAAAGGCCAGGTCCTCCCGCCTGCCTGGGCGTGGATCCGAATCTCAGCGGTATACAGGTTTTGAATGCAGCCAAGCTCCCCTTCGCCTCCCTGAACTTTCCCACCACCGCCTCTATGGAGGTGCCGAAGAGTGCATATGGCGAAACCGGCAAATTGACGAGAAAGGCCTTCTCTTTTTTGCCGATGTTATCTAGATTTAACATCAGATGTCTCTCCATGGCCGCCATCGGCCGACCAATCCCGGCAGCGGTTTGTTTGGTGACCCGGAGAGCAAGATCTGTGGTACGGCGCTGCTCAGCCACCGCCTCAGTGGACATTCCTGCCCCCTGGTCGAGATCCCCCAGCAGGTCGGCCTGGTATGCCTGCAGCACCGCCATGGAGTGCAGGGTAGCACCGGCCTGACCTGCTGCCGTGTATGCTCTGCCATTTAAACAAGACGTTGTTTTCAGCGGTTTCAGGGTTGGAGCTCTCAGTGTCGACACCTGCCCAGACTCAAAATAGTTTACGAACGTCTCGTCAAGGGGCGGCATCGACACATACCCTTTCTCTCTGATCCCTTCAACATCAGCGAAACTAGCCCACTGATGTTGGTGGATACGGGCAGAGTATGAGTTCTTCCATGCCTTCTCGACCTCAGTGTAAAGGTCGGGGAGAAATGGAAGGCTCACCTGAGCTGGTGGTCTATGGCCGGGGAGAAACCGATTGTCGAGCCTGCCGTGAGCGGTCTCTCCTCTAGCCATGGCAGCTGCAGCCTGCCGGCGGCACGCTCTGTAACATCCACTAGCTCTGCATACACGGGGCAGGGTGGCTGAGAGGGTTCAGGATCTACCTGATTATAAACCTCCTCAGCCACGTCCTGCTCGTCCTGAAGAGCACTAGTTAGTCGTCGGATCATCGGACCGCTCTGCCTCAACGCCAGCAGGACCTGAACCATGAGGTCCAGATGCTGAGCCCTCTTCATTCAAGAAGAGGGCCAGACGAGAGCGGAGAAAAACGCTCGCAGTTTGCACAGAGGGCTCCGTCGACAACCTCCCATGCGTGCTCTTCTCCCAGGGAGAAAACGCACAGTTTGTGTGTGTCACCCGGCGTCAAAAACCTTGGGCACGGGTCTGCACACTTCTGAAAGCAATCTACCTTCGCTGTACATTTAATTTTCTTACCGTATTTCCTTTGAGTAGCGTTCAAACAGACATTCCCTGAAGACGATAAGATGATCTGTCATGTTTGCAAGGTGCCCTTATATACTTGCAGGTCGCATGTTAATCATGATTCACGGGCTGTCACTGGTCAATGTGACTGCTGTGATTTGATAGTGATTTCAGTCACCTGTCACGCCTGAGGCATTCCCCTAGCTTAATTTTACGCAGTGCGAATTCCCTTTCGGAAGGAAACTGCAGGACCTAGAGAGAGTAGAGTTAGTGCCTATAATGCCGAGTTCAGACTGCACGATTTTAGCCCCGATTTTGGCTCGCCGACAGGTTTTCAGAAATCGCCGACAAATGGCCGAAATCACAGGCAAATCGGTGCTCGTTCACGCGAGTGACAATCATGCAGTGTGAATGAGCAAAGACCCGATCTGAGAGAATCACCGACGAGTCGCCGACGCCCGTGAGATATTTGGCATGCTAAATATCTGGACCTGTCGGCGATTCAAAATCCTGCTGTGTGAATGTGTTCTGACTGAAAACTACATTGGCGATGACCGACAGCCAATGAGAGAGCAAGATACAGAGCAGCGGGGAGTTCGGGGAGGAGTTATAGTAGGGCCCTATAAAATCCGTTTTATTTTTTCCCAAATTCCGTTTTATTTTTTCCTAAATTCCGTTTTTTCCGTTTTAATTTTTGCAAATTCCGTTTTTTCCGTTTTAATTTTGGGGAATTACATTTTTAGTCGTTATTTTAGTCAAAAAGAGTGTGCTTTTAATGTTAATGATTAAAATGTACACAAATAAAATAGGAATCACCTTAAATTTGAGGTAATGACATTTACTCTTACTTTTCAGCACAAATGCTGCATGATGCAATAACACTGCACTCTAAGTAGTTTCAAATAACAATAAAATATGGTTATGAGCTTTA
Organism: Semotilus atromaculatus; assembly: GCA_031834385.1. NCBI lineage: Eukaryota > Metazoa > Chordata > Actinopteri > Cypriniformes > Leuciscidae > Semotilus > Semotilus atromaculatus. The sequence goes on from JAULUF010000084.1 coordinate 15,462,774, forward strand.
AACTGTCCAGTAAAACAAATTATATTAGTTTAAATAAAAGTCACACTCTCTGTTTCTCTGTCGAGCGCGCTCTCGGACACACTCGGTCTCTCTCGCGCACTATCGAGCGCGCTCTCGGAAACACTCGGTCTCTCTCGCGCACTATCGAGCGCTGTGTCGCTTCGCTTTTGTCCAGTCCGGCGCCTCATAGACAGACGCGGTGTGCACGGAGGGGATGGGGTGTGTGTGTTTATGTGTGTGTGTGAGAGAGAGAGAGAGAGAGAGAGAGAGAGAGAGAGAGACACGTGAGAGACAGAAACGGAGGGAGAGCAGGGAAAGGAAATGTAACTGAATGCGTTAAAATAAATGAACGAAACGCAATAGCCTATGTGGCGGCCGGTGTTGTTTCTAGATAGAATTAGTCTATGTGTGGGAAACACTTGCGAGTCACGTGCGAACTGCTCGGCTCGGTACTGATACTGATGGCTTAACGTCGAGTTTCTTAACTTTTTTGACGACGAAAGCAGCTGTGGAGAGCCAGATTTGCTTCCCCCGGTATGCATTTTCCCCAGACATACGTTCTTCTTCCACACAAAAACAGAATTTCATTCCAAATATGTACAATTCCGCAAAATTCCGCGTTAACACTAGATTCCGCGTTAATTGGCCAATTCCGCGATTCCGTCCACGATTCCGTGATCGCGGAAATTATAGGGCCCTATTATAGACCAGAATATCAGTATTTTAATAGATCTATTTACAATTCTATCAAACAGAAACAAAGTAGCCTACATATTGCTTGACCAGCAGCACATTGCAAAATTATTTCTTTACCCCCAACTCTCTTTGAAGAACACACAATCCTTGCTCCCCAACCATTTCCTCCTATATAATCTGGAGTAGCCCCCCGGCACTGTATAGTGGGGGGATGGAGCGGGGTCACTAAAGAGGTGTTTTCATCTGAGAAACGCTGTGATTGGTGGATAGGATATGGAACAGGCGACTGACAGCGACATAACCAATCACAGTGTGACAGACGCTTCACATAACACCAACTGCAATGTTTCATTTTAAATGAATGTAGCCTACTGGCAGTCTGGCACACGTGGGTGCTCTGTATTTTCCGTGGGTACTCGAGCCCTGGAGCACCCACGGTATCGGCGCCTATGATTGTCTAAGGTGAGCATGGACCTGTGCTGCAAATGCTTTTTCAAGAATTTTGGAAATAAATTGAAATAAAAAATCTTTTATTTAAATCATCTATATTATTAGGGTCTGCACCAGGTTTCTTAAGAATTGGAGTTATATCAGCTATTTTAAATGATGAAGGAACAATGCCGGAGCTATGAGAAAAGTGTGAATAATGAGAGTTATAAAAGAAGAACGAGAAGGAAAACAGGCTTTTATGAAATTAGTTGGTATAGGATCAAGTAAACATGTGGAATACTTTGATTTGTAAATGAGATGAGAAATTTCTTGTTCAGATGGCAAGGCAAAAGAAGAAAGGAGAGTGAAGGGGAAATCGGTTGAGACACTGTATGGTGGAGACACTGTATGGGGAACTGCAGTATGGGTTTGCCAAAGAGGCCAAGGTTGGTTATTTTGTTCAGGAAGTGTGAGATCAGCAAAAACACATACCCACCGTATACAGTATATGGCTGTATCTGTTTTCAATCAGCACCATGGACAGCGACAAATGTTATATTTTACAGTGCATTCCACTAGGGAAAATGCTTCTATTCGCATTTTTTATAGTTCAATAAAATAAAAAATAATTACAAATTGTATTATCAGCATAACATTTTGAGTGAAATGTAGAATTTAAAAAAGTATTATTAATTTCAAATTATCTCAGTATTTGGTTCATTCTATTTTTGTTTTAATGTCAACAACACTAGAGCTGCCTGAACTCGTAAGTTTGTGTGAAATCATGTTATCCTACATTATTTGTCCAAGATGCTATTTTTAAAGATTCTCAGTGTTCACATGGTCAGTGTCAAAAAATTGTATTACCTGGAAATAGTGCAGAATCTTAAAGGTACATTATGTAACTTCCTCCCCCCAAAAAAAGAAATTTACATAATGAATCAATAAATACATCATCAATCCTTCTTCCAAACCATGTTTCCCTATCAGGGAACTCGAGCTGCGTGAAAACGCTGTGGGAACGCCCCTTGCGTTGTGCGTCATGAAGCACGTATGAAATCAGTCCAATGGCGAGACGGAACGTCATAGGCGGGTGACGTCATCAACCAGGAAACTATAAAGCACCCCAAAAACACAGCCGCGATAGCTTCTGTTGTCTTCAGCAAGCGCTCTATGTGAAATCATTGTCTGAAATGTTTTTGTCTGTCCTTAGAAGTTGCTAGGCAAGAGTTTTTCACTATAAATAAAACTATTTTCACATCTATATATATATATCATGGCGAGCGAACAGCAGTATAAGAAGTGTGTTCCTCCCTGCACACGTTATCTAACTGGTGGGGATACACACGACTTATGTGTTGTATGTTTGGGAGTGTAGCATGCCCAGTCAGCTCTCGAGGGGGCTGATTATGAGCATTGCGAGCGTTTTCCTCTAAGAACGCTCCGCTCCCGCCAATCACTCTTCGAGGAGAGTGGTTCGGTGCGCGCTCCCCGTGGATTGGGTCCCGCTCTCGCTGAGGCACAGCGGCGACGTCAGTCGTGCCGTGGGGATCGCGTATGGATCTGACAGCAGGGTTTGAGACGGGCTTCCCCCTATCTCAGCCTTCTCCTGCCAGATCCAGCGCCTCAGTTCAGGGTTGGAAGCATGCTTTGCGGTTTCTTTTGCCCAGGCTGTGGCCTCAATATTGCAATCCAGTTCTGAGGAGTTGGATGTTGTTGGTATAAAAAAATAATAAATAAATTATTATATAAATTATTATAAAATAAGGGGATAATGAGGACTCAAGAAAAGTCCACCTCATTCCCTGAACAGAAATAAATGAGGAGCTTATGGAGGTGCTTACTCATGCTGTAGAAAAATTAAGCATTGAGTGGTCAGCAGTTTATATATAAAAATATTGTATGAACTATTTTTGCCTTTCCGATTGCAACCTCCACGACGGTGCCTGCCGTTTTTCCGGACCTCCACACTGAGGTGTCGAAGTCCTGGAAGAAAACGATTTCATACTTTTAGTCCTCAGACCTCCACGAAAAATATTTCAATATTGCTGGGGCTTAAATTCACAGTTATGGGGCGATGCCTAGGCTGAAGACACGCTTGCAGCCATCTCTCTGCCGAGACGACATCGTCTTTTGAGGCACTGGCATTTACAAAAAAGGGACTGCTGGGCGGGTGCAGTCCTGGCAGTCGATAAGCTCCTCGCATGGGCGCAGAGCAGTTAAACCAGTTGTTCCCTGCCAGCGTGCGGTTACAGGGCGCTGTGTTTGCTGCTCAAAATATTCCAGAGGCCAGTCTCGAGAGGCTGGTATCTTTAGTAGATTTCCTGGCAGAGTGGAAAAGCCTTCCAAGAGTAGGGTCCTGCAATCGTTAGTAAGAGATTATGCTATTCAGTTCAGATCTCATCCAATTCGATTCAGAGGGGTCCTGCCCACTGTGGTAGGCCCCGAGCAGGCTCTGGTAATGGAACAGGAGGTGAGAATGCTCCTGCAAAAGACCTGAGGCCATCATGTTCTTATCCGGTCAGACAACACATCGGTGGTCTCCTATATATATAAATCAGGGGGCAGACATCCTGTCGAGGCAGGGGCCGAGGCCCGGGGAATGGAGACTCCACCCTGAGGTGGTGGAGCTCCATTGGAAACATTTCGGTCATGCCGAGGTAGACCTGTTTTCATCTTGGGAGACATCACACTGTCTACTGTGGTTCTCTCTAAGCCATCCAGCCCCTCTGGGGTTTGACGCTATGGTACAGCCGTGACCGATTTCTCTGCTCCCAGGTGTTCTGGAGAGGGTTCGCCGGTACGGGGTCAGTCTACTGTTGGTAGCCCTGTACTGGCCGGCCCGAGTTTGGTTTTCGGACCTAATATCTCTCCTTGTCGGCTCTATTCTGGAGATTCCGATCAGGAGGGACCTTCTCTCCCAGGCGAGCAGGTCGATATTTCACCCCCGCCCAGAGCAATGGAAATTGTGGGCTTGGCCTCTGAGGGGGCCCAGCTCATAGAAAAATCTGGTCTCTCGACTGAGGTCGTTGAGACCATCCTCCTCTCCAGAGCTCCGGCCACTAGGAAATTATATGCCCTGAAGTGGAAACTTTTCACTTCTTGGTGTGAAGAACATCTGTTGGACCCAGTTAACTTCCCGGTGGATGCAGTGCTGGAATTCCTGCAGGAGCGTTTCTCCACCTGGTTATCCCACTCCACACTGAAGGTGTACATGGCGGCCTTATCTGCTTTCCATGTCCCTTTAAGTGGAGCCTCTCTGGGGAGACACCCACTCATATCTCGTTTCCTTCATGGCACTTTGAGGCTGAGGCCAGCAGTTCGCACGAGGGTGCCGACCTGGGACCTGGCCATCATTCTAGAACAGTGGTTCCCAAACTGGGGGACGCGAGACAGCGAAGGGGGGTCGCGAGATGATTTCCAGAAATCAAAAAAATATATATATATCGATTAGAATAGCATATTGTATCCATAATTGTAAAAAAATAAATTAAAAAAATACAAAAATAGTTGTTAAATAACAAATAAAAAACATGCAAATAAAAAAAGCCACCATCCTTATTTCTTTAACCGTTGGTCCTGAGGTGATGACGACAGATTAACGACAATTAACGGTCACTATACTAACTACTACAGCACCAAGTTAACAGTCTTTCTGACACATAGGTAATTTTTTAGGCTTTAAGTATAGGATAATATTGTTTTCTAAATGAGCGAAAATCTGCCTTTTAAATGTCAACCCAACCGTTGGGCTCATTGTGTTGTCTCATTCATCGTCAAGGAAGGATACGTGAGAATTGCGTTTATGTTACCTCAGCTAAATAAGATACGGAATTATACAAACACAACCTGCAACTTCCATGTCTAATGTGACATTTATTTGAACATCTTTTATTCAGGTATGACAAATATTTAACTTGCTAAAAGTTCTAAGCCATAATGAAGCCAAAATGACTTTAATGATGAGTAATTGATTTCAGCACTCCTTGAACAGGCAGCGACTTAAGCGCGTACTTGTTGCACGTTAATGTTTTTAACTTTTTTTGGAAACGCACAGAGAGAATTTTTTTTTGGTTACCGCTTTAACAAAAGTTTATTATTTACTTTGATTTGTCGTCTCATTCGTTTCTTTGCTAGATTTTCTCATGTCTGCTCATGCTAGTCAATTTGATTACCATATGCTTAATAAAGTTGAATTAGCTAACCTTCTATGTCATTTTTACTCTTCAAAGTGTACACTTGGAGGTGTTAATTATAATTAATTTAACGTTACTGTTAGGCCCATAAATAAGGATAAACAATATTTAAAAAGTATATAATTATCTAACATATGACTAATTAAAAATGAACCACAAAACATAACATGCTAAATGGGGGATATCTATCTATCATATTAAAAAATTTAATTGTCAGAACGTCGTCTCTCAGTTGCTGAATGTCGCGCAACAACGTTGCTACAGCAGCTGTCACGTCTTACAATTCTACGTTGTTACAATGTTGCGAGCACGTAGACAGCGACGTTGCCATAGCAGAAATGCAACGTGCCACAGATGTTGCCACAACGTAAATGTGTTTGCTGGGTTGTGCCCAAATCTCATTAGGTGATGTTAATATTTAATATAAAACAATATAATGGTTGTTTTGACTGTTGTGTGCAGTTTCACGCAATGTTTGTATACTTTAACCACCTCCGAGGATAGTAGGGGTCGCGAGTCACTCGCACCTTTATTTTGGGGGTCGTGGGCTGAAAAGTTTGGGAACCCCTGTTCTAGAAGGCCTCTCCCTTGCTCCTTTCGAGCCCATTGAAGAAGTTTCTGAGAAATGTATTACTCAAACTATATTTTTGCTTTCTATTTCTTCCCTAAAGAGAATTGGGGATATTCAAGCTCTCTCGGTTCCCCCTCGTGCTTGGAATTTTCGCCTGGCATGGTAAAAGCTTTTCTCCATCCTAGACCGGGCTATGTTCCTAAGGTTCCAACTAATATTGTTAGGCCTATTGTTCTGCAAGATTTCTGTCCTCCTCCTTTTCTGACTTCAGACCAAGAGAAACTTAACCTCCTCTGCCCGGTTAGGGCTTTAGACGCCTATGTCCACAGAGCTGCCCTGTGGAGAAAATCTGAACAGTTGTTCGCCTGCTTTGGGCCACCCAAAAAGGGGTGTCCTGTGTCTAAACAGAGGATGAGCAAGTGGGTGGTCGAGGCCATCTCACTTGCTTACGAGTCGGCTGGTCAGCCTTTACCTTTGGCTGTTCGAGCTCACTCCACTAGGAGTATGGCTGCTTCCAAAGCTCTTTTGTCAGGAGTTTCACTTCAGGACGTTTGTGATGCGGCAGGCTGGTCCTCACCGCACACATTCGCCAAATTCTACCATCTTGACTAGAGGGGTGCAGGTGCTTTGTCAGCTTGTGCGCCTTGACTTCACACGACGGACACTTGCTCGCATTGTGATGATAGGGAACGTCTCCGGTTACGTATGTAAGCTTAGTTCCCTGAATGGAACGAGACGCTGCGTGTCTTTGCCATACTCCCTGCATGCCCTAGATCACTTGCTTCAGACCTTTCAGAAGCTGTCGCGGCTGTGATTTTGGGGTGCTTTATAGTTTCCTGGTCGATGACGTCACCCGCATATGACGTTCCATCTCGCCATTGGACTGATTTCATACGTGCTTCATGACGCACAACGCAAGGGGCGTTCCCACAGCGTTTTCACGCAGCGTCTCGTTCCCTTCAGGGAACTAAGGTTACATACGTAACCAGAGACGTTTTGTCTTACCCTGATTCACTATAAGCCTATTATATTATAAGCCTCACGGATGGTCACTCGCCCGTGTGTGTCTCGTCTTATCTGTAAGTAGAGAAAAGTTGATCCGGCTACTTTGGTGTGTGTTTAGTGTGGGAGTGGCATAAGTTAGTTGTCACAACAAGTGAGAAATGTTGACATGGAGCACAAATCTAAAACCTCCGGGGAATTTACCCAGTTTATGCCGAACAGATGAGAGTCTACTGGCAAAAGGAGAATGTGACAGAGTTCGTAATATAACGAGAACAATACTGGCTTGGCTTTTCAGAGATGGCGAGAACTGAGGGATTTGAAATTTTGTAAAAAAGCAACATTTCAAATTACTCATGAGGTGAGTCAAGTCAAGTCAAGTCAAATATATTTATATAGCGCTTTTCACAATACAGATTGTATCAAAGCTGCTTCACAGTATCAATCAAAACAACTTAACAATGTTTGTTTATTACTGGAAAAAAGACATCCAAGTTTGGTAGAGCTGATCAATGGTATGATTGGTTAATTAATTTGAATATCCCCAACTGAGCAAGCCAAAGGCAACAGTGGCAAGGAACCGAAAAACTCCATCAAGTGACCTAATGGTGTCCTAAAACTCCATCAGATGACCCAATGGAGAAAAAAAAAACCTTGGGAGAACCCAGGCTCAGTCGGGGGCCAGTTCTCCTCTGGCGTTTATGAACTAGAGGCCGAATTTACAGTAACTGTAAGATAAAAAGTGTATATGAATGCCTGGCTAAATAGATGCGTCTTTAGTTTAGTTTTAAACTGGGAGAGCGAGTCTGAGCAACGAACAATATCAGGAAGGCTATTCCAGAGCTTCGGAGCTAAATGTGAAAACGCTCTCCCTCCTTTGGTGGATCTGGATATCCTAGGAATGACCAGAAGCCTCAAATTTAGTGATCTTAAAGAGCGCGATGGATTATAGGGCGATAGAAGATCCGTTAAATAGACTGGAGCTAAACCATTTAGAGCTTTATAAGTCAAAAGCAATACCTTGTAATTAATACGGAACTTTATAGGTAACCAATGAAGTGATGATAAAATCGGTGTTATATGATCATATTTTCTTGATCTAGTAAGAACTCTAGCGGCTGCATTTTGGACTAAGTGTAGCTTGTTTATTGAAGATGCAGGACAACCAGCTAATAAAGCATTACAGTAATCTAGTCTCGAGGTCATGAATGCATGAACTAACTTTTCTGCATCAGAGACTGATAGCATATTACGTAGCTTAGCAATGTTTCTAAGGTGGAAAAAGGCTGTTTTTGTAACATATGAAATATGCTTTTCAAAAGACAGGTTGCAGTCTAATGTAACACCCAGGTCTTTTACTGTAGCGGATAAAGTAACAGGGCATCCTACTATGTTAAAGTCGTGCTGTGAAAGGTTTTGTAGACGGTTTTTAGAACCGATAAGTATTACCTCTGTCTTGTCTGGATTTAGTAAAAGAAAATTACGAGTCATCCAATCTTTTATATCTTTTACACAATCTGTCAATTTGGATAATTTAGCGTATTCATCTGGCCGTGATGAAATATATAATTGAGTGTCATCGGCATAACAATGGAAACTAATACCATGTTTCCTTAGAATATTACCAAGTGGCAGCATATATATTGAGAATAATAAAGGGCCTAACACAGATCCCTGTGGCACTCCATAGTTTGCCGAAGTTATGATCAATTTTTCTCCATTTAAGTAGACGAAATGGTAGCGGTCAGATAAGTATGACCTGAACCAGCTTAATGCTTGTCCTTGAACACCAGTGTAATTTTGTAGTCGATCTAAGAGTATTGTGTGATCTATAGTATCGAACGCAGCACTAAGATCAAGTAAAACTAGTACTGAGATACAGGCTTGGTCCGAAGCTAAAAGTAAATCATTTGTGATTCTAACAAGCGCAGTTTCAGTGCTATGATGTGGCCTGAATCCAGACTGAAACTTTTCATAGATGTCGTTTTCTTGCAAGAAAGAGCAGAGTAAGGTATTTTATTGAACAGATAAATATGTAGCTCTCTAACAGTGTTCTTTGTAAATAATTATCTATTCTTGAAGGGGCATATTCATCTGCAGTCAAGCAGAGTCGAATGCAACCAAAAAATTTTTTTTTTCTGCAAAATGCATGCAGTTTTGTTTTTTCATCGCTAGAGGGCCAAACGTTACATAGTGCACCTTTTAAATATTTAAAGTCCCCCTGTGGTGAAAATCAAAGCTTTTAATGTTGTTTATATGTCTATTTGGTGTTTTAATATGCTTTAAGACAAACCATGTGCAAATTCATGTCAACACCATTGCTATGTATTTTCTCCTTAAAACTGCATTGAACCAAAGTTAGTCTCAAAAATGCGGTTTGAAATTGCTGGTGTTTCTGACACGGGGCTCATTTGCAAATTCATAGAACCATGCATACTAAATGAGGCAAGAGTGTAGAGTTACATTCAAGCTATTTTAAGGCATGAAGAATTTTATTTCAAGGAAAAAACATTTAAATATGTAATTTTGGTGATCAAAGATGAGTTTTAAGGAATACAATTATTGACTACAGGTGGACTTTAACATTGTACCATTTCTTTGTTTTAAATTGTTCAAAATCCTAGACAATAGCCTACAGCTTTTCAGTGTGGTCTCTTTTGGGCCCAGCTGTATGTGAGGCATCTTTTGCCTGAGTGATTAATCGACATTGACAAGATTCATTGCTGGAGGATCATGATCTGATCACACACACTCGCAGAATATCCCCAGAGACTGTGAGTTGACAGATCGGACGTGGCTGTCATCCGACTGTCCTCAGTGACTTCTTTTATGTATGTATACGTCAGAGACAAGAAAAGATCAAGCTATTGTGTGTTTCTCTTTTTGAACCGATTGTAGTGTAGGCTGTATTACGAATGGATCTAGGTTATGCACAAACTCACTCACTGCAGATGATGGCTGTGGTGATTCAGGTAGAGCTTTTGTAGATGAAAAAACGTTTGCGTATGCATACAGTTGACTGTGTGTGTGTGTGTGTGGAGGGTCATATTCATATCACATGCAAATCTCATGCAAATTCCTGCAGAGTGAAGTCATTGCGTAAACCATTTCTTTCTCTCTCTTTTATTGCATCCTCACATCTAAAAACATTTATAAACTTAAACTAAAATAAGTTATTAACATTTTCCTATTGTTTTATCTTCATATATTATATTATATTATTATTAATTGTAATATATATTATTACAATTTAAAATATTTTTTTTCTATTTGAGTACATTTTAAGATATAATTTGTTTTGTTGTTTGTTCTGTGTTGATGTGATTGTAAAGCAGAATTTTCAGCAGCCATTACTCCAGTTTAGAAAAGTCTTAAAAATTTAAAAAATAATAATAATAATATTTCACACTATTACTATTTGTACTATATTTTTGATCAAATAAATGCAGCCTTGGTGAACATCAGAGATTTCCTTCAAAAACATTAAAATTCTTAATTATTCTAAGCTTTTGATGGGTAGTGTATTTTTTTATTTTATTTACTTTAAAAATTTATTAGATTAATCACAATTAAATGTATTTAAATTAGGGCTGTCAAATGATTAATCGTGATTAATCACATCCAAAATAAAAGTTTTTGTTACATAATATATGTGGGTGGGTGCACTGTGTATAATTATTTTATATATATAAATACACACACATGCTTGTATATATTTAAGAAATATTTTCATGTATATACTGTATATAGATTTATATATAATTTATATTATATATAAATATTTTATATATAAATAATATTTTTTTCTTAAATATACATGCATGTGTGTGTAATTATATATATATATACAAAATAATTATACACAGTGCACCCACATATATTATGTAAAAAAAACGTTTATTTTGGATGTGATTAATCGTGATTAATCATTTGACAGCCCTAATTTAAATATATATATATATAACCATAGTCATTGTATCTTTTGTCAGACATACAGTGCCTCTAATATTGGCACCCTTAGTAAATGAGGAAAGGCGGCTGTGAAAATAAATCTGCATTGTTTATCTTTTATTGAAGAAATTCATAAAATTCTAACCTTTTATTGAAGTAAAACAATTGAAAGTGGGTGGACTCACATTATGAAATAAATGTTTGTCTCTAGTTCACGTTAGTTTTCTCTTATAATGCCTGATGAGTTTGAGAACACCTGACAAGAGATCAGAGACTATTCCTTCATAGTGAATCTCTAGTTAGTGCTTCTTCTCTTCAGTTCAGCCCACTGATAGGGTTCAGGTCAGGGGACTGGGACGGTCATACCAGAAGCTTCATTTTGTACTCAGTGATGCATTTTTGAATCACTTTGGATTGTTTTGTTTTGGATCATTGTCCTGATGGAAGATCTAACCATGGCCCATTATATGGTTTATCGCAGAAGCGGTCAGGTTTTGATTTTTTTTATCTGTTGGAATTTGATAGAATCCATGATACCATGTACCAGGATGTCCAGGACCTCAAGCAAAAAAAAAATAGGCCCTCAACATTAAAGATCCAGTGGTATTAACCGTGGGCATGGGGTACTTTATATCCCATCCCAAACCATCCCAAAAAGCTCTTGTTTAGTTTCATCTGATCATAGAGCCAGGTCCCTTTTGAAGTTTCAAATCTCTGCAAGTCTCCATCTGTAATCCTTGGAGAGACTTTGACCACTCAAACGTTCCTCCTCACCATGCATTTGGACGATATATACATGTCCTCTTACAGGCAGATTTGTGACATCTTAAGTTGATTAGAACTTCTTAATTATTGCCCTGATGGTGGACATGGGGATTTTCATTGTTTTAGCTTATTTTCTTACAGCCACTTTCTATTTCAAGCTCCTAGTCACCTTGGTGTGGTAAAAAAATGTAATATAAATGGAAATATACTTTACAATATACTTATTTTACTAGGGGTGCCAATAATTGTGGCCAACGTGCATTGGAGAAAAACATTTATTTCATAATGTGAGTTTTCCCTCACTTTCAAATGTTTTACTTCAATGAAAGGTTAGAATTTTGTGGGCAATGTATATGGAAATTCTGAACAAGCTCTTTTTAAGTTGCTGTTGTTGTTTTTTGGCTTTGGTTCAATAATTTATGTTTTTGGAATCTCAAAATAGGCAAAGTTGATTTTATTAGTACTGTGACTTCTTTAAGTAATAAATGAAACATCACTAAAGAGTCAAAAGAAGCAGGCCAGAGTGCCGACTGATGGCAGTTTCTCTACGGCTGCTGACACACCGTAGCTTTGAATGACAGTTATGACTCAGTACCTTCGAGTGCACTTTTTTCCTTTTTCATCTGTTATTATTTACTAGTTTACTTTAAGAGAAAAGTGACCCCTTGGGCAACAATGTGTCTCCGTCATGAAAAACATATAAGCCTTCAGATACACACATGCACACACATGCTCATACCCACACAGCAACTGTTAAAGAGATAATCGCATCAGTCTTCTTACATTTCCTCTCTGCATAAGTCGATCCAACATCAATGATTCAATTAGAGAAAGAGAGAGTAGGTAAGACGCTAAAAGTAATATCATGTAGGTGACACCTACAGCAGCAGGTTGCAGGCTTAGACAGAGTGGTTGTTGTCTAGAAGCACACTTTACCAGCCTGCAGCACAACTATCCCAGCACAATTGACACACTTGGAATGGATTAACGAACAGCAGTTAATCCATTTTGTAATCTTGTTTATAAAGAAGGGGTGACTGCAGTGCACTGAGCTGCAAACCAGCGGGAGACATTTTCAGGTCAGGACATTTTCACTCTTTCGATGTTCAGTTTTTGCGCCATGCACTGCTGCTTTACCCAGAATCCTCAGCATGTAGGGACCTGCCAAATGGGAAGTTTTGAAGCTGATCCTGTTTTTAATATCCTGTCTCGGATGAAGGCTGATTTTCTTTTTTATATTCCTTCATTATTTTCTAAATTCCATTTCATAGTGCCATCTCCTCTTTGTGACTGATTTCTTTGCTTCTCATACCCTGAAAGATGGATCATTGTTCAGTCAATCTGATTAGTAAAAATCTGTAGTACTAACAAAGACACTCCCTGCATCCAAATATGCACACAACTATATAGTATGCAGAAGTAGTCAATTGAGTAAGATGTCAGAATATGGAGTATTCTTGATATAATATAAGCAATAATAAAAAATCTAGTTAAAAAGATTTTTGGCTTAAAACAATCTAGGCTTGTTTTCCACATTATTTTTTTGCTAAATGAATCAGTGTTGTTATTTATAACTAAAACTAAAGCTTATTTTGTTGAAATTAAAGGGATAGTTCACCCAAAAATGAAAATTCTGTCAGTAAATACTCACCCTCATGTTGTTCCAACCCCGTAAGACTTTCGTTAATCTTCGGAACATGAATTAAGATATTTTTGATTAAATCTGAGAGCTGGATCACTCCTCCGTAGGCTCCTAAGGGACTGAAACTTGTTCCCCCGAAAAGTTATTAAAGACATCGTTAAAATAGTCCAAGTGACTACAGTGGCTCAATCTTCAGTTTATCAAGCGACGAGAATACTTTTTGTGCAAAAAAAAAAAAAAAAAAAAAAGACTTTATTCAACTATTCATTTCCTTCTCGGTGGGCCTCGAGATAGTTCTCGTAGTAAAACTGCCTAGCGCTTCTGTGGTGTACATCACACGCATCACACACGACCAGCGTCGGCCAATAGTGAGCCTGCGTGTGACGTAGCCCTACGCTATCACACTACGTTAACTGACGAGGCCCAGAGAGAATGAAATGAATAGTTGAAATAAAGTCGTTATTTTTGTTAATTTAAATTTTGCTATTAGTTTTTGCGCACAAAAAGTATTCTCGTCGCTTAATAAACTGAAGCTTGAGCCACTGTAGTCACTTGGACTATTTTCGTTCAAAGTTTTTTTTATTGAATGACAACTTTGCAAAAACAATTACTGTACGATGAAATACACAATTTCCCTTTTTTTTTAAACCGAACATACCCCACCCCTAACCCACCCTTCCATCCAATTACAAACAAGTCTGCATTTAAGAGATCCTACTAGAGATGATTTAAAACACAAGTCCAAATTGTAGTACATAACGGTGAAAAGGGTAAGAGAAAAATAATAATAATAATAATAATAATAATAATTAAAAAATAAAAATAAAAAATAAAGGAGAAGAGGATAGCTACTCTGATATTGTTGTAGTTTCAATTGTAGTTTCAATAGACATCAATTGTTGTAGTGATATTGAAAAAATTTCAAGAAGGGGTGCCATATTTTGTAAAATGTATTCTCAGCTCTCTGGGTGGTGTACCGTATTTTCTCTAAATTCATACAGGACATAATGTCCCTAATCCAATGTGAGTGGGAAGGAGGAGCAGGATCTTTCCACTTGAGTAAGATAGCCCTACAAGCTAATAAGGAGGTAAAGGCCAATACTTTCAGCTTCCCTTTAGGCAAGCCCAAATTTGGAGCAATGCCAAAGATGCCAGTAAAAGGGTTTGGCTCAATCTGATGCTGAAGTACTTCAGACACCGTTTGAAATACTGATGTCCAGAACTCATTCAAGGTGGGACACGTCCAGTACATGTGAAAGAGTGACGCAGGTGCGCTCTTACAGCTATCACAGGTCGGGTCCACATCAGGAAACATACGAGCTAGTTTGGTTTTAGATATGTGAATACGGTGTACTACTTTAAATTGCACAAGAGCATGTCGGGCACACATGGAGGTAGAGTGTATCCGATCCAGGACTGAATCCCACATATGATCTGTGAAGGCAGAACCTAGGTCCTGCTCCCACATCGTTCTTATTGCTGCTAATGAGGGGCTATGCAACTTTGAAATAAGGTTGTTAAAAACAGAAATTGTGCCTTTTAATGTGGGGTTGACAGAAAGAAACATATCGACATGGTTGGCTGGGGGTTTGTTGGGGAATTGGGGAATCAACTTCTGTATATAATGCCTGATTTGTAAAAATCTGAAAAAAATTGTTTTTACCAAACAAAGGTTTTTTGTCAATTGAGAAAAACTAGCAAATAGGTCATTAATAAATATATCGGCTGTGCATTTTAAACCTTTTTTATGCCTGATCTTAAATGCACCATCCACCATCGAGGGAGCAAACAAATGATTAGCTGCAATTAGGCTGAAAAGTGAAAAAAATTTGAAAGTCCAAAATTCTTCCTAAATTGGGTCCAGATTCGAAGAGAGTGCTTAATCACAGCGAAACCATTAGGAACAGCGGAGGAGAGTGGGAGTGCGGCGCTTAAGAGGGCAAATAGAGACAATGGGCTAATGGCGCTGGACTCCATTGTTGCCCAAACTGGGGCTGAGTCGTCGAGGTGAAAATGCACCCAATACACTAAAGAACGAATATTAGCAGCCCAGTAGTATTGGAAATTAGGGAGGGCCATTCCACCTGTTTGTTTGGGTCTTTGAAGAAAAGCTTTCCGTAACCGAGGGTATTTACCATTCCAAATATAATTTATCATTAAAGAGTCAAGGGCCTGAAAAAAGGATTTAGGGAGAAAAATAGGGAGACATTGGAAAAGATATAGGAACTTTGGGAGAAGTGTCATTTTAATTGAATTTATTCTACCTATAAGAGAAAAAGACAGAGGAGACCACTTCTATAATATTTGCTTCGCCTGATCCAATAATTTGAGGAAGTTCGATTTAAATAGGTTTTTAAAATTCCTGGTAAAACATACCCCAAGGTAACTCAGATGATCTGTCACCACCTTGAGTGGGAGAGCAGTATACTTAAGTTTAAGTGCTTCTGTATTCATCGGAAAGAGTTCGCTCTTACTTAAGTTAAGTTTATAGCCTGAAAATTGACTAAAGACCTCTAACACAGAAAGTGCCTCCGGTAGGGAGGTGGCTGGCTTTGAGACAAACAGAAGTAAGTCATCAGCGTATAAAGGTACCTTATGCTCAATTCCTCCTCTCCATATCCCCTGTATCCGTTCGTTTCTGCGAATGGCAATCGCAAGAGGTTTGATTGCAAAAGCAAAAAGGAGTGGGCTCAAAGGACAACCCTGCCGGGTCCCACGATGTAAATCAAAACTACTCGAGTAACGGCTGTTTGTTAATACTGAGGCAGAAGGGCATGCATATAAAATTTTAACCCAAGAAATGAAAACAGGACCCAAACCAAATTTTTCAAGGGTAAAAAATAAGTAATTCCATTCTACTCTATCAAATGCTTTTTCAGCATCCATAGAAGCGAGGCATTCTGATATTGTATTCTTGGGGGAATATAAAATGTTCATTAACCGACGGATATTATAAAATGAGTGGCGTCCCTTTATAAAGCCAGTTTGGTCGGGGGAAATGATAAAGGGAAGAATATCCTCCAATCTGTGGGCGAGTATTTTGGCAAGTATCTTTACGTCCGTATTTAATAGCGAAATTGGTCTGTATGATGCATAATCTAGAGGGTCTTTATCCTTTTTTAACAACAGGGAGATACAGGCCTGATAGAACGAAGGGGGAAGTTTACCTGAGTCAAATGAGTCTGAGAATACTGCACATAAAAAGGGCAATAATTCAACTGAAAATTTCTTTAAAAAGTCAGAAGAAAGTCTGTCTGGGCCAGGAGATTTATCTGATTGCATAGATGTTATTGCTGCAATAATTTCCTTCTGAGTAATAGGTGCCTCAAGGCAATGCTTCAGGTCTTGAGAAAGGGAAGGCATGTTTAGGTTACTAAAAAAGGTTTCCATGGCAGTTATGTCTGCTGTACAATCCGAACTATACAAATTAGAATAAAATATTTGGAACTTTTCGTTAATAAGTTTCTGATCCGATGTTGTACACCCACTGTCTGTCCGTATTCCAGGGATAAGTTGCTTCACTCTAAATCTGCGCAGTTGATTGGCCAGGAGTTTACCAATCTTGTCACCATGCTCGTAAAAAGTACTTCTGCTTCTCAGCAACTGGTCGGCAACTTGACGAGAGGAAAGAAGGTTAAATTCTGTCTGGAGTTTTAAACGTTCTTTGTAAAGTTCAGGTGAGGGTGAATTAGCATATTGTCTGTCTATGTTCAGAATATGATCAGCAATTTCAGTTTGTTTCTGTTTTAAACACTTATTTTTGTGTGCTGCAAATTATATAATTTCACCCCTCAAATAGGCTTTCAGGGCTTCCCAAATCGTTGCATTGGACACATCCGGTGTTTTATTTAATACTAAAAAAAAATTGTATATGTGTGGAGATATGTGTAAGAAAACTCTCATCTGAGAGCAACAATGGGTCCAATCTCCACTGTTTTCTTGTACACTCAGCATCAGAGAAAGCCAATTGAAGGAGCAGAGGAGCGTTATCTGAGATCACAATACTTTCATAACTGCATGATTTAAGGTCTGACATTAATGAATTATCAACAAAAAAATTATCTATTCGGGTGTAGGTGTGGTGAAGGTCCGTGTACTTTGCGGCCAACAGATTTTCGTTTTGAAAGGATAAAAACAAAAACGAAAAACGGCCAGTTTCCCAATTACCATTTGTAAATAGGAAAACGAAAAACGGAAAACAACCCATTATTCGTTTTTTTTCGTTCTGAGTTAGAAAAATTAATAAACAGCTTGAATATTCGATTTCTACACGTGGGCGAGAATGACACGCCCCTTTCCTCTGATTTGTCAGCCGAAGATCAAACAGTTCCGTCATCAGTTCTTCCTCAGCTCCGCACAACATAATAAATGTCCTCCGCTCCTGCAGCTGATGTGCGGATTATTATCTCATTTATTGCAAGTTACTATATTTCATCTTTTTCTCATCAAACAACCAGACTACCAAATGGCTCGACACAACCCATACCGGGGAAGAGCATAGACAGGGTTTTCTTCTGTGTAGACCAGCAGTTCACATTATCAGTTCACTTCTGGTTTGACATCGCAGCCTGTTCATAATTAAAATAAAACAGTCAACCAAACATATAACAAGTTATTCTGCTTAATTTAATTAGTCTTTTGTACAATATAAAGACTGTGCTGGTCACAAAACTTGCTGTTATTCCAAACTCATTTCCCTTGAAGATGCTGATTTAGCCTTCGTCTTAGGACTCGACTGAAGTAGGCTACGGAGCTTCTTTACATTAAACATTGGACCGAATGAGAGAGGAACGAACCCAACGTCGGTACAGTTTCAGTTTCGATTCAAATAAATTCATTTAGGCTTGGTGTTCAAAATAGGCTAAATGTTGTTTGTGATTAAGGGCACAATATGCTATTTTTATAGGCTACTATGTATATTTTTATTATACGTGGTGGCTACTTTTTTTCATTTTTGTTGTTTTCTGAAAAGGCAATTCATTTAAAGATTTGACATGGGGGAAATAAAATATGCATAGCCTATACGTTATTAATAGTGTTTATACTGTGTATTTTGTATTTTATTTACCGGTCTTTTACACTGTTTCTAAATAGGCTAATAATAAAATGCGGTTTTTACAACGATGTGACGCGCGCGTGTTTTACTTTCAACATGACCTGGTGCGCCACGCACAAGCACGCATCCTTTAGATATAAATCATAGGCTAATACGTTTTCATAAAACACAATGTCTACATCATAAAATTTAGAAGAGTAGCCTATATTTTATCCCCTCTGTTGTTCTCTGTTCTCCTGTTGTCAGATAGTCAGTCAGAATGACAGTTGTTCATGCGTGAACGTTAGGCTAGTCGATGCATTATTCTTTCCTTTTTGTATTAGTGTTTAAAATATTTAATTTACAATTAATTATATTGATTAAAATCTTAATTTATTATTATGAGAAAAAGATGAAATGTAGTAACTTACAATACATGAGATAATCCGCACATCAGCTGCAGGAGCGGAGGACATTTATTATGTTGTGCGGACCTGAGGAAGAACTGATGACGGAACTGTTTGATCTTCGGCTGACAAATCAGAGGAAAGGGGCGTGTCATTCTCGCCCACGTGTAGAAATCGAATATTCAAGCTGTTTATTCATTTTTCTACCTGAGAACGAAAAACGAATAATGGGTTGTTTTCCGTTTTTTGTTTTCCTATTTACTAATGGTAATTGGGAAACTGCCCGTTTTTCGTTTTAGTTTTTTTCCTTTCAAAACGAATATCCGTTGGCCGCAAAGTACACGGACCGGTGAACATGAGAAAAGAATGAGTATTCTCTTCCTGTGGGGTTTAAAAACCTGTACGGATCAGAGAGGCTATAATCATCAAGAAATTATTTGATATGGTCAGCAGATCTGCTAAGAGTGGCAGGGTTAGGGGAAGACCGGTCTAATACTGGGTCTAAATAACAATTAAAATCCCCACCAAGAATAAGAGAGTGAGAATTGAGATCAGGTAGTTGAGAACAAAATCTCTTAAAGAATTGTACATCGTCAATGTTAGGCGCGTAGACGTTGGCCAAGATGACTGACTTTTTGTAAAGTTTGCCTGAAACAATAATAAAACGACCATTATTGTCCGATATAATGTTTGAGGGCTCAAAAGGAATGTTACTATCAATAAGGATAGCTGTGCCCCTAGCCTTACCCCTGAAATTAGAATGGAAAAGTTGTCCACGCCAGCATTTACCTAAACGCCATTGGTCAGAGTCATGCAAGTGGGTTTCTTGGAGAAAAACTATCCCAGCCCTGAGCCGCTTTAGGTGGGTGAAGACTTTACCTCTTTTCCCTTGGTGATTTAGCCCCTTGACATTCCAACTAATTAAATTCAGATTGCCTTTCATCTAACTCCGTTATAGTAAGCTGAGAATCAAAAGAGTTGCTAGGATGAGAAAAAGAAAGGCACATGAACAGAGTAGCAAAATAACGAGAAAAAGAAAAATCGAAAAGAAAGGAAAAAACCCCTGAAATAACTAAAAATACAGCAGGTGGTAGCTTATCAGCCACGAACCCAGTTAACTCCAACCCAACCCACCTTGACCCCACCCCATATATTGCTCTAAACAGCAAACCCCAAAGGACCCTTACTAGTCTCACAACAAACATTCCAGGCTTTACTTCGCGATCTGTGCTAGCTCCCACATAGATCTTGTACAATTCACCCTATAGCAGCCTAGTAACATACTGAACAATCATATACACTACCGGTCAAAAGTTCGGGGTCAGTAAGATTTTTTATGTTTTTAAATGAAGTCTCTTCTGCTCACCAAGGCTGCAATTATTTGATAAAAAAAAAAAAAAAAAACTGTAATATTGTGAAATATTATTACAATTTAAAACAGCGGTTTTCTATGTGAATATATAGTGAAGTGTAATTTATTCCTGTGATCAAAGCTGAATTTACAGCATCATTACTCCAGTCTTCAGTGTCACATTTTTTTAATTATTATAATATGAAATTATTATAATATGATGCTCAAGAAACATTTATGATTATTATCCATGTTGAAAACAGTTTTTTACATTTTTATTTCAGGATTCTTTGATGAATAGAAAGTTCAAAAGAACAGCATTTATTTAAAATATAATCTTTTCTAACATTATAAATGTCTTCACTGTATAACTTTTGATCAATTTAACTCATCCTTAACTCATCCATATCTCCAATTTCTTTCCCCCAAAAATAAAAAAATAAATTTTTACTGACCCCAAACTTTTGAATGGTAGTGATTAATGTTACAAAAGCTTTCCATTTCAGATCAATGCTGTTCTTTTGAACTTTCTATTCATCAAAGAATCCTGAAATAAAAATGTAAAAACTGTTTTCAACATGGATAATAATCATAAATGTTTCTTGAGCATCATATTATAATAATTTCATATTATAATAATTTTAAAAATGTGACACTGAAGACTGGAGTAATGATGCTGTAAATTCAGCTTTGATCACAGGAATAAATTACACTTCACTATATATTCACATAGAAAACCGCTGTTTTAAATTGTAATAATATTTCACAATATTACTGTTTTTTTTTTTTTTTTATCAAATAATTGCAGCCTTGGTGAGCAGAAGAGACTTCATTTAAAAACATAAAAAATCTTACTGACCCCGAACTTTTGACCGGTAGTGTATATACCCAGAAAACAATCAAAATGTCAACAAATCAAACAGAAATAGTCATCCAGCATATTCAGATGCCAACAAAAGAAGCCATAAATTAGTCAAGCTGTCAAAATGATATAAAAAAATAAATAAAAATTGTCACGCTCATCCAGCCGATTTCAAATACTAATAACCAATAAAAGCGTGAGTTAGGCAGACAATCAAAATGACAATAATAATCATAATTCAATTGTCCCACACTCATCCAGCTGATTTGGAATAAAGATAGAAATAAAAAAGGGCGTGGATTAGGCAATGCAATTTCTTCTTTGATCCCTAGCTGGCACTTGGTCTGGATTTGCTCCTAAGCCCGTACGCTGCTGTGGGTGCCAATGGTTGTCGAATCTCATTCACGAGGCATTTCCATGCGGGACGATCCAAGGCAGTCGTTCTGGCGTCGTCGATATTTAATCTGCGATTTCTGATGTCCTCCTCAACCTGTTTGAGCCACGTTTTCTTTGGTGCCATTCGCTGGATTCTCCACTGGGAGGGTTGGTTACGCCAGAGGAGTTGGTGTGGTAGTCGGCTCCCACTCATTCTGCAAACATGGCCAAACCATCGCAGTCGTCGTCTTTGGATTTGTTCCTCGATCAGTGGTTGTTGGCATCTGCGCCGGATGTCCTCATTTCGAAGGCAATCTCGAAGTGATACTCGCAAGATCTGGCGCAGGCATCGCATTTGGAAAGCTTCGAGTTTGTTGAGGTCCGCCTTCAGCACCGTCCACGTTTCGGATCCGTAGAGTAGAATCGGCAGGATTAGCGTCCGGAATAGGCGAATTTTGGTCGGGATGGAAATATTGGTTCGCTTCCACAGGCACCACTTTAGCGAGGCGAATGCTGCGGTTGCTTGGCCAATTCGACTGTGGGTCTCCGCCGTAGACGCAACTTTCTTCTCTTCAATCAGTAAGCCCAGGTATTTGAACTTCTGAACTTGCTCAATCTGGATGCCGTCAAGGTGGACGTCGGCCGGCGATCCATCTGTTGTCAGTACCTTCGTTTTGTCAACGTGAATTTTCAAACCATATGATTGGGCAACGCGGGCGATCTCGTAGAGAATGTCCGTGGCTTCGGCATCGTCCTCGGCCAGCACGCTACTGTCGTCGGCGAACATAAGATCCGTTACTGATGAGCCATTTTTGTCGAACTGCACTCCTCGCCTACCCTCGAAGACTTTCCTCATGATTGCATCGACAACGATGTTGAAGAGCAGTGGTGAGGCGACGTCTCCCTGGCGGACTCCAGTGCGGATGGTGAATTCCGCAGATAGTTCGTTTCGGATGCGTATTTGGCTTGATGATCCATTGTAGTTTTCCTGCAGGAGCTTGATGACTTTCAGTGAGATGTGCTCGGCCTCCAGTGTCGTCCAAAGTGCTGGCCAGTCGATGCAGTCGAAGGCGGATCGAAAGTCGATGAAGACGATGACCGTCCGCCTTCCACATCAAATTCGCTCTTCCATCACCTGGCGGAGACTGAATATCTGATCACAGCACCCCCGTTGCAGTCTGAAGCCGATTGCTCCTCTCTACTCGTTTGCTCACGGTGTTTCTGTAGGCGTGCTTGAATAACTTTCATGAAGACCTTGCCGACGATCGAGAGCAGACTGATGCCGCGGTAGTTTTGGCATTCCCGATTGTCACCTTTCTTGAAGATCGGGATGATGATGGCCTTCTTCCATGTCGTTGGTATTTTCTCCGTACGCTTCTGTGGTAATCGCATCCACACCAGGCGCTTTGCCATTTTTCAAAGTCCGGATGGCCGCCTTTACCTCGGTTCGGCATCGGACATTGCAGCCTCTGGTGGCTCGATTTGTGGCGGCTCCGCCGGGGGTCCTTGGGGTGGGTCATGATTGTACAACGTTTCGAAGAACTCCCTCCAACGTTGTAGACGCTCCGTCGATGATCGCACAAAGGTACCCTCGGCTTTTCGGATGTTGTCGTTCGTTAATTTAGCCTTCCCGCTCAGTCGTCGGAGGGTTCGATAAAGCGTGTGGTACTCGTGCTTCGAGGCCGCCACCTCCAAGTCAGCTGCTACTTGGTTCCAGTAAGCCTCTCGTTCTTCTTTCATTCGGCATCGGACGTCCTTGTTGAGCTGGCGGTATCGCTCGAAGTCGACCAGCTTCACTCGCTTTCGTTCGTCTACCATACTGAGACACTCATCCGATATCCATGGCTGTGTTCGGTGACGGGCGGGAGGGCACAGTTCCTTTGCGCATTCCATGATGGCATTTGAAAGCTGTTGTTCTTCGACGTTGACGTCTTCGGATGGAGCCAATGCTGCGAAGCGGTTGGATAGTGCTATTTGGAATTCCGTCTTGCGAACGGGATCCAACAAGCATTTCCTGTCTAGCTTGGCTGATGGAAGCGATTTGCATTTGGTTCTGTGTAGTCGAAGCTTGATCACAGCGCGCACAAGGTAGTGATCCGATCCACAGTCTGGGCCACGCATCGAACGGACGTCCTTGAGTAAAGATCGGAAACGAGAGTTGATCAGGATGTAATCCAACATCGCGGAGTCATTGCCAGCTGGATTACGCCACGTAAGTTGGTGTTTCTTTGGATGTTGGAAGTGGCTATTCCCAATGATGTAGCTGTTTGCGCTGGCTAAGGACAAGAGGCGCAGACCATTATCGTTGATCACACCGTGTCCAAAATGACCCATTGTGTTCTTCCAGCCAGATCGATCTGCAAATCGGCTGCAAAAGGAGGAAGGTGGTCGCCCTGCCGAGGTGGCCAGAACTGGGAAACCAGGGAAACTAGGCACGAAACCGATGGATAATCACGAATCAAATTCTACATTGAATGCTACCGCATCCGGGGCAGCCGATGCGTTAGCATTGGGGAATCAGGATGCTGGTGAGAAATATGCTACTGGCCGAAGAAAGTCTAATTTGTCTAATTTCAAAGAAAGGTCGTCACGCCGAAAATGGAAATTCGAATCGCTGCATGGAACGTAAGAACCGGTCACCACGTTGGCCAAAAAGAAATTATTGCCAAGGAGCTGCTGAGCTGCAAAATTGACATCGCAGCACTATCGGAAGTATGACTCGCTGGATCAGGGCAGATGGTCGTTGAACCGCCATCTATCGACGAACAAATGACACTTTACTACTCTGGTGGCGACAAACGAGAGGCGGGAGTCGGATTCATGGTTGCCCGCCGCGCGGTCGGGAGTGTGGTCTCGTTCCAGCCGATCTCTGATCGACTCGCGGTCCTTACCATCAATGGCACCACCAAAACCCACCTTGTCGCCGTCTATGCACCGACCGAGACAAACCCGGACCCGACCAAAACCGATTTCTACAACCAACTGCAACTCACGTTGGACTCGATTCCGCAGACCGAACTGATCAGGCAATGCAATACAAGCTACAAAAATAAAATGTGTCACGCTCACCCAGCTGATTTTCTCATTTTAAAGGGCGAGGAGAGAGAGAGAGAGAGAAAAAAGCGTGAGGTGACATCAGTCTGTGAAATTGGCTGAGGCTAAGAATATAACATTTGTCCACAGTTGTATACTCACAACCAAACGCATTTACTATGTACTCCTATCCAAAGTAGAGATGAAGTTGGATGCTTCAGAAACGGACCGCAACCACATCCTCTCTCCGCTCTGGAGAGTGATGCGCAGCTTCGCAGTGAAGAGGAGGGAGGGTCGGAGACCGCGCTGATAGAACTCAGCCATAACCCCCTTGTATTCAGCCCGCTGCTTCAAAACTTCTGCGCTGTAATCCTCATAAAACCGGAGCTTATGGCCATGGTATTCCAGCTCGCCTTGTTTACGTGCCTCTCTCATTATCAAGTCCTTAATCTGGTAACGGTGAAAGCGAATGATGACGGGACGCGGTCTCTCGCACGGGCCAGGTTTGGGTGCCAAAGTGCGATGAGCTCTGTCCAGCTCCGGGGGAGAAGGGAGAACTTGATCACCAAAAACCTAGACGAGAAGCTGAGAGAAAAAAGCGGTGGCGCGCGCACCCTCAACTGACTCTGGTAGGCCTACAATACGAACGTTCTGTCTCCGACTTCTCCCTTCCAAATCCGATAGTTTAGACTTCAGCGACTTGTTATCTTCCTGCAGTAAGGAGCATGTAGCCTCAAGTTTCTCCAGGCGACCGCAGACAACTTCCGCGTTCGACTCAAGATCGGTTATACGTTGTCCCTGTCCTGAGACCACAGCCTGGATCTTGTCTAGCTTAGTGTCCATGCTTGCGAACGATGACTTGAACTCGGCGGCTATGGCTGCTCTGTGCTGTTCAAGCAAAGTCGAAATGGATGTAGCCAATAGGCTAACGTTAGCGTCACTGCTAACGCTGTCTGAGGACGTCTCTGACTCTGCCAAGTCACTTTTTGCATTTTTCATGGGTCTGGGCATTGTTCCGAACGTAGTATTGGTGTTATCGTAAATAAATGTACAGCTAATTGATGAAAGTAGGGTTTAAACAGGAAAGACAGAAAAAGTTAGTGGGAGCTAGAAAACGAACGCACCTACTCCATGCTGGGTAACCCGGAAGTCCCTTGGACTATTTTAACGATGTCTTTAATAATTTTTCGGGGGAACAAGTTTCAGTCCCTTAGAAGCCTATGGAGGAGTGATCCAGCTCTCAGATTTGATCTAAAATATCTTAATTCGTGTTCCGAAGATGAACGAAAGTCTTACGGGGTTGGAACAACATGAGGGTGAGTAATTACTGACCGAGTTTCATTTTTTTTTGTGAACTAACCCTTTAAGCTGAAATAAAATAATACATAAATATCAAATTTAAAAAAACTTAATGAAACAAAATGAAAACGGAATGGGTACGCTTCTGGGTGACCTGTGTCTGAAATCAATCCAATCTCATTGGCGAAATATAGTCCCGTGTCACCTGAATCTTCTTATTGGCTGAAGTCAGTTGCTCTTGGGCATGCAGGAAGTATGGCAAAGCAACGCAGCGTCTCATTCCCTTTCTCAGTCAACCAGGGTTACAGCCGTAACCGAGACGTTTCCTTTCGAGGGAACTCAATGCTGCATCAAAATGTTGACGCACTGGGAACTAATATTTAATTTTTTATATTGTCAAAAAAATCACTCTAAATGAATTTGTTGGGCAGTGCTGATTTCTAAATGCATAGTTGTTTAATAAAACATGATGTCAGGTGACTCATAAATGTTGCATACTGAATCATATGAGCACACACACGCAGAGTCTCTAACCTTTCCCCTCATGATTTTTAGTAATCAGCATGCTTAAGGTCAGATTAAAGGTCACGCTGACTTCTCTTCCAGCTTCATACACACTTCTGAAAGATCACTTTAAATGTGTTAAAATATTTATAAGCATGAATACAGCTTTTTAAAAATCATTCAAAGATTCATCAAAACAACTCTCACATTACAGATATCAGCAATCATTTGATGAAAAATATTGAATCATCCATCACTAGACAGGGCCACTGTCATTGGTGCATGATACTGTCATCGTGATGAGACATGGCAATTACTTTAATAAATCTGGATAGCTTAACCTCATTAGAATGTCACATAGATGAGCTGCCTGCTGGGAAATGGGCTTAGAGACCACCAGTATGTGTGAAATGCCATTACTGACCGGTTTGTTTTGATTGACAGCTCTGTGTTAATCTATAGGTATCCACATCTGCAAGCTGATTTATATATATATATATAAACTCACAAATCAGATTTGTGTGTAAAAAAAAAAAAAAATCAGTTTTTTATCCCATGACAGAAAGACAGAAACAACCTTCCATAAAAAGAGAATAAAAAACAAAGTTACAAAAGCTTTTTTTTATTATTGTAAAAATGCATAGTTTTCTGTGAGGGTTAGGGTGTGGGTTATTTAAAAATAACATTACAAGCATTTATAGCTAGTTGTATATAAAAAAACAATAGAAATTCTGTTTAATTCCTTGTTGGAAACAGTGGCGGCGCCAGGGGGGTCTTGGGGGGTCTCAAGACCCTCCTAAAAACTGTCCCCATTTGACCCTCCACCCACTTCCTGATTAAAAAATATATCCGGAATAAAGATTTAAAAATATTTCTCTTCAGCAGCGGCGCAGAGCGAAGCGCACGTCAGAATCAGAAACAGAGGACAGGAGGGTGTGTGTGTGTGTGTGTGTGTGTGTGGTCATCTGAGCCTCATTGGTCTGTCACTGCTCGTCAATATCCGAATATTTGAGATGACCAATCAAATCAAAGTAGGCGGGCTTTATGTTCACAGACGCTTCTGAGCGCGAATTTTTGCAGAGGGACTCGACAGTGTAGGCTACGGTCAAGTGCGAGATAAGATGTAAGTAGCTAAACTAAACATTTCATATTGGACAGTTTTTTTAGGTCATAAATGTTAAACGAATACCAAAAATTATCAGGCAAACTAATATAGTTTTGTCTAATTTCGCCATTTTGAACTGAAAATAGGCCTATAACGTGACTCATGTAATGGAGGCTAATAATTAGTTTACCATCATTGTGAGGGGAGAAGAAACATTAACAAAGCCGTTTTCATCATGTTAGGCACATTCAGATTAATAATGAATGTGTATTGCGTAAATATTGAGAATATAATACAAATTGTAGCCTTTAGTAAATTAAAAAAGCTCAGCTTTAGGACGGGAAGAGAAAGGGCATGATGAGGATAACGTTACTGAGAAAAAAGAAAGGATGATAGATGGAGATGAAGTGAGAGCAGGTATTGACATAGTCTACTGCCCGCTAACATGGTTTTAAAGCTATTTCTTATCCTTATCCTTCAAACGTCTTGAAATGCACATATCAGAGAAATAAAAAATTTGAAGCCCTTACGCACCTCAAATTTAGGACCTCTTTGATTATAAAGCCCTGTCTACTGCCCTGTATTAGGCATAAGATCAATGTTGTTATCCAATTTTATGGCCTTCAAAACATCTTAAAATGCACATATGTAGATCAGAGAAATAAAAAATGTCTCTGGGAAACCCCGAACTCCCCTAACTAACCTGCTTCACATTCGGGACCACAGTGATTATAAAACCCTGCCATTGTAATGAAACTAGTTAATAGTGAGCATTAGACCCTAAACTAAAGTGTTACCTTTTTATTTTTTAATCATAATCATTGGGGGATTAGCCCCCTAAAATGAAAAGCCTAGAAACGCCCCTGAGTAGCAGTAATATGCAGTTATTAGCCGTGTCCACTGTGTTTTTTTGTTGGTTTTCATGAGACCCCCCTTGAAATGACCAGGACCCCCCATTGCCCCCCCAATCAAAATTGTCTGGAGCCGCCACTGGTTGGAAACAAGCTTCCATAGCTTTTACAAATGAGGACGTCCCCAAGAGGAGCTGTTAGGAAATTTTGTCCATTTTAGTTCACTTGTGGTTAAACATTTGTCCACAAAATATGGTATTCATTCAAAGTAGGTACACACACTCTTTTCTTTTATATCCTATGGAGATATTAACTAACATTTGAGCACACTTTGAGTCATTGAAATCTCATTTGAAACACTAGAGAAGACGCAATTTTTGATTACTGGGCTCTGAGAAGTCTGAGACCCCACACACACACACACACACGGACGCAGATACACATACCACTCATTGGATCATGCTAACTGATTTAGCTGTAAGAGGCTCATGGTTTCTGCTATCTCATTAACCCTTTGCGTGAGCGAGCGCATCTGTGTTTCTATCCATTTACTCATCATTTACTAATTTACATTGTTAATCCAGTGATATGTGAAAGTGTGTATGTGTGTGATCATCTTATAGTTTTTAATCCAGCAGCTCTAGATGTGTTCTGACTGTAAGTTGTGTGTGTTTATGTCAAGTTTGAGGCATAACCCATGGTGACCCACATACACACTCTGCAGCTTATGTGAATGTATGCATACTCGTATTGTCCGTGCGCTAATTTTCATTCTCCCTCTGGCTGATTCTCTTCCATTCCTCGTTCTCCTGTGTTTGATGGTGGTTCATCTTCTCTCTGGCTTATCGACTAAAATTAAACCTTAATTAACTTGCCATTCTCCGGCCTCATGTTATTTGAACTATCCTTTTTTTTTACTTCTTTTAAGTACACGCTATGTACACACACACACACACACACACACACACACACACACACACACACACACACACTCTTACTCTTCATTTTTAAGTGAGAGAGTTCACAAGCGTGTCTCCTTCAACTCGTCTGTGCATTCTGAATGGAGTCAGTTAATTGAATAATGATTGACTGTGTAGACTGGAGTGATCTCTGTAAAAGATATATTGGTATTTATGGCTGATCTTCTAGTGGGGAGGCTCTGCGAAGAAGTGCTTTAAAAGTGTAAACTAACTACTTTATAAGCATACTGTAGCAAAATCCACAATATTCAGTCCAATGGCATAATTGTGGGTGTGATAATGCTTTTATTTTAAGATTCAATAAACAATAAGTTCATATTAAATAACATAGATTTTATAGAGACATATTGTCAGTTATTTAGTCGTTTTTTAGCCAACGAAAATAGTTCCAAGTGAAGGAAAAGCAGAATCAAGCACCACACATCTCCAAACATATAGTGTTGTTTTATTCTTTTGAGGGAATGATTCAATGACTGACTCAGAGGGAGTCACTTGTTTCATTCCTGATTGAATGAAGTGTACTTCAATGAATTGCTAGAGTAAATGATTCAATGCCTCACTCGTAATAAAGACAGGTTACATTTGTAACTGTGACATTGGTGGTAAATGATTCATTTGAAGAAGGGTTATTATTATAGTTAACTAAAAGTAAAACCGCTATTTTCACTTTAACTATATATATATATATATATATATATATATATATATATATATATATATATATATATTATTTTTTTTTGTATTTATTTATTAAAAAAAAAAATATATATTATTAGGGATGCACCGAAAGATGCAAAATGGCATTTTCGTTTTTTGACCGAAAGAGAAAAAAGGCAGAAAATATATGCCTCCAGCATTCCGTGCTAAGGTTTCACAGGTTTTCATAGCATTTCGCAGCATTTTTTGTAACTTTGCTCCTCCACTTCTGAAGATGCAAAACTTCAAAGCGACTTTGCTTGCTAAGCATTTCTCACCCTTCTTTCTTCAACTATAATTATTCTATACTATTTTCTATGCAAACACACACTTCAGAAGCATCCTGTATTCATTTTGCTTGCTCTTTATTTGTTCTATTTTTCTCCCACTTGTCATATATTTTTTCCATTCACTCATGTATTATTACATGATGCACACATCATTTGCATCCCGTCTGTGTGTGTGTGTGTTGTGTGCGCAGCCACACCTCACTTTCATGCTGTGGATGTGCAAACGTCATGCTGATGTAGCCTGAATTAACATTAGTGAGCTTCAGCCCTAAAGTTCCTAAACAACAATGGCATACCATCGTGTGTCTCTGTGTGTAGATGTGGGTCTGTGTTTGGCCATGCACACCAGAGAAGCCATATGTGAGTGATGACATTGTACGTGCGTGCATGTGTTTAGAGAATGCGAGGCAGTGGATCATGAACAGTGGAGTGTGTTTTCTGAATGTTAATGTCTGTATATTAAACTGCATGTGAACAGAATTTAATTAGCGTTGGCGCAGAACTGCTGTGATCTGTTTGTTTAATGTATGTATTTGTTTATGAGCAAGCATCTCCCATGGCATTATTTTGCAGTTAAGCCTCTGGCTCAACAGATGCCCCTCTTTGAAATATTAGGGAAGGTATGCGTGTTTTTATTAGTTTGAATGTGTTAATGCAGCCTCGTCTTATTGTTAAAGTGCACATATTATGCTATTTTAAAGGTTCCTGATTTTGTAATGGAGGTCTCCTACAACAGGTTTACATGCAGGTCAAAAAACACTTTCATTTTCTCAAAATATACATTGTCTCATAACACCACATTTTTCAAAGATTCCTTTAGCCCCGCTGTACCCTACTATATACAGTTGAGCCCAGATTATAAATCCAACAAGCTGAATGGTTAGGCGTTTCCTTTCTAATGTTTTTTTATGGAAAATTCTTAACAGGGATTTGCTCGTTGACTCGATTTGCCCTCCAGTTGGGTGTTATATGAAAACTATGAATTGGCCAGTGCTAAAATGCTTGCTAGGTAGTTGTTAGAGTGTTCTAGATTATCAAATGTTGCTAGGGTTGTAGATGGTTGGCGAGTAATTGTTAGGGTGGTTGTGATGGGTGCTAGGGAGTTGCAAAGTGGTGGTGATGGTTGTTAAAGGAGAACTCCAGGCAATTTTTAAGTTAATCTTGATCGTTATATCTTTGAGTACTGTCTATAGAAAAAAAAAAACGAACCGGATTGGTGCTTGCTACGCGGAGCTGCGACAGCAAATGCCCAGAGCTCCCACTCAGCTAAAACGGCAGCAATGGGGGCATAACATAAAGAGCGTTTTTGTGCCTCTTAACAGACACAAAATGCAATTAAAATGTCTGTCCAACATGAACAGGGGCCTTACTGTGAACAAGATGCGTTTTGCAACTTAGCCATGGTTTAAATAGTGTTTTAGACGGCAAGCTGTAGTCTCGCGCTGAAGTCTCGCTCCTCCCACCTGGACTCGCACTGAAGTCCCGTGATCTCAGTTGTAGCCGGGAAAGGTCAATAGTGTCCAGGTGGGAGGAGCGAGACTTCAGCGCGAGACTACAGCTTGCTGTCTAAAACACTATTTAGGTGAATTTAAACCATGGCCAAGTTGCTAAACGCATCTTGTTCACAGGAAAGGTCCCTGTTCATGTTGGACAGACATTTTAATTGCATTTTGTGTCTGTTAAGAGGCACAAAAACGCTCTTTATGTATATGCCCCCAGAGCTGCCGTTATAGCTGAGTGGGAGCTCTGGGCATTCGCTGTCGCAGCTCCGCGTCGCAAGCACCAATCCAGTTCGTTTTTTTTTCTATAGACAGTACTCACAAAGGTCTAACGATCAAGATTAACTTAAAAATTGCCCGGAGTTCTCTCTTTTAAGGCATTGCTAGGAATGCCAGTGTTTTGTAAATGGTTGTTAGGCGATTGAAAGGTTGCCATTGCTAATTGGTTGCTAGAGTATTGATGGTTTTTCTTAAAGGGATACTCCACCGGTTTTTCATATTAAACTATGTTATTCCCTTAACTAAGATGAGTTGATACATACCTCTCTCGTCTCAGTGCGTGCACGGCGCGAGACACTTTGATAGCACTTAACTAGCCCAGTTCATTCAATACGGGCCAAGCAGAGAAGCGATCAAACACCTCCACGTTTTCACCATTTAAATACAGTTACACGAGTAGTGTAACTCGACCAAGACTGGTGACACAAAATAAAACGTTGTGTTTTTCTATGCGTGTAAAGTGGATAACTATAATGTATGGCGGAATACCACAGCGAGTGCTTGGGAGCACTTCGACTCGGTGCATTTATATCTATGGACTCGGCGCAGTAATATCATCACTCGTGAAAAGTCCTCTCCCCCTCTCACTCTCCGGTGTGATGATATTACTGCGCCGAGTCCATAGACATATATGCACCGAGTTGAAGTGCTCCCAAGCACTCGCTGTGGTATTCCGCCATACATTATAGTTATCCACTTTACACGCTTAGAAAAACACAACGTTTTATTTTGTTTCACCAGTCTTGGTCGAGTTACACTACTCGTGTAACTGTATTTAAATGGTGAAAACATGGAGGTGTTTGGTCGCTTCTCTGCTTGGCCCGTATTGAATGAACTGGGCTAGTTAAGTGCGATCAAAGTGTCTTGCGCGCCGTGCACGCACTGAGACGAGAGAGGTATGTATCAACTCGTCTTAGTTAAGGGAATAACATAGTTTAATATGAAAAACCGGTGGAGTATCCCTTTAATGGTTACTAGGGCATTGCTAAGTGGTTGTTAGGGTGTTTGTGAAAATTTTTATGGCATTGCTAGGTGGATGCTAAGGTTTAGTAGATGTTAAGCTTTGATAAGCTATTGCTAGGGTAGATGTTTGCTTGGGTGTTTGTGATGGTTGCGGCATTACTAGGTGGATACTAGGGTTTTGTAGATGTTTGCTAGGCCATTGATTGGTGGTTGTTAATGTGTTCTAAATGGTTTCTGAGTTTTCAAGGTGGTTATAGGGTATTGCTAAGTGGTTTCAATGGTATTGTACATTTTTGCTAGGGCATTGCTAGGTGGCTGTTAGGGTGTTCTTAATGTTTGTTAGAATTTTGCTAATGCTGGGAACACACTTAACGACTAGCTAAAACATTCTAATACTGGACTTAACACACTTACAGACTGTTTCCAATGACTGGAGTAGATTTTAAACAGGCTGAACGCAACTGCCTCTGACTCGGCGTCTTTGGGCATGATCAGTCATAAGTATCAAATTACATTCATAATCGGCCTTACTGTCGTTAAGTGTGTCCCCAGCTTAAGTAGTTGCTAGGAGTTGCGATGGTTTTCTAGGGTCTCTACAGTCTCTGGTCTATGAGTTTGCTGCTTCTTTTTTTGCTCTGTCACCAAGTGAAAATCATAAGTGTGGTAA
Organism: Semotilus atromaculatus; assembly: GCA_031834385.1. Taxonomy (NCBI): domain Eukaryota; kingdom Metazoa; phylum Chordata; class Actinopteri; order Cypriniformes; family Leuciscidae; genus Semotilus; species Semotilus atromaculatus. Next base: position 15,496,222 of record JAULUF010000084.1, read on the forward strand.
CATTTGATGACACATAATTGTTGCCTTGTGCTTTTAAGTTGCCCAGCTTGGTGCCTGCCAAATAAATCCACACTGGAGTGCTGAGAAAATTTCACTTGCAAATTTCTTCAGAGGCCACTTTTTGCTTACTCACCAGTGAGCTGAGCCTTTTCCAATGTACCGGGTTCTCTTGAACCTTTTTGATACACACAGACACACTTAAAATAGCTTAAATCCTGTAATTCTTCGACCTCAGATGTCAGAATGAAGGCTGAAAGTGCATTGTGGGATAGCCGCTGTGTCTTCCACATGAGCGCACAGCTGCCCAGTAGCACTAGTACCCTGAAGACTACAATTATAAGAAAGAAAGCAATGGCATCTGAACAGCTTTTGTCCCCAGAGACCTGACAGATATTGGATTGTACTCTCCCTAAGCTGCCATGAATGTAGGTGTTCACCTGAATGAATCACTGACAGCTGCTGATCCATCAGGAAGGATTCCATGAGTGCTGTAATTGAGCTCATCACTTGGAGAGCTTGCGAAAACCTGAGAAAAACAGAATACAGTAAATGCGCCTGCCTGACGGTTTTGGATGACCTTTCTCTCTCTCTCTTTCTTTCCTGTTTAGCCCCGGCTGGCCTAAAATCTAAATCCAGTCCCTTTTTTGTCAATAATTCACTGCCTTTTCACGGCCACTATAATCCTCTTTCGAAGGGCACAGCATAGACAATCATCAAACTTGACTGTGTATGTGTGTATGCCTGTTCATTGTGTGTGTGTGTGTGTGTGTGTGTGTGTGTGTGTGTGTGTGTGTGTGTGTGTGTGTGTGTGTGTGTGTGTGTGTGTGTGCGGTTATCACCCATAATCCTCATGAATGCTGACTGTTCTAGAAATGGGTCAGTTTGTTGCAGTCGAAGAGAAAGATGAGGTGAGAAAGAGGCAGGAACCAAAAGGGCACACATCACATTTGAGTTTTAACAAGAGAATGCTTTGTAGTTTATAGTGTTTCTATTGGCCCTTTTGGTCTATAAATACTCTTAAAACACTTTTCACATTCTCACCTAATTTGTCTGCTAATAATTTCCAACAGTAGACATAGACATACATCTATCACAGGAGAATTATCTCATATTTGTATTTTTTTTCCTACAATACCATAACCATTTTCATCACATTGTCATTTTCATAACAAAACTAGGAGTTTCAAATATTTTAGAGGCTAATTCCATTGCTAGAATAGTATTTCTGTCATGACAACTCTGTGTTTGGCATGAATATGACAGTGTTGGGTAACACTTTATAATAAGTATTTAGTAACAAAACACTTATCAATCAAATTTATAAACAGTTAATACATTTATAGACTATACAAATAGTAAGTTCTGTATTCATCAACACTGTAATTAACAAAATGTTATTATTTAATTAGCTTTTGTTTGTAAAGAGTTAGATCATGCTTTAACAACTTATTTACCATTAATAGTTCTCACTATAAATTACGTCATTGAAAACCGGAAAATGTAATTTATTAATTGCTTTAATCCAGCCTTTATTGGAAATTACAATAGTATTAAGAGTTCCTTAAAATTTTTACCAAAACATTAAGCACGCACGCACGCACACGTTTTATGGGGACTTTCCATAGAAATAATCATTTTTATACTGTACCTACCCCTTGTCCCCTAATGAGTATTTGTATGTATTTCATATTGGCAGCATTATGTCATTAATTTTTTAAGTGGTTATGTTAAGCTTTGGAGGTAGTATTAAAGTATTTGTGAACATTTTAAGGAACTCTTTATACTAATGTAAGTAATGTCCAATTAACATTGGTTTAAAGCACATAATTAATGGCATTTTCCAATATTCCATGACCTAATATATATGAGCTAATTAAACAAAAACAATTTATTAATACAGTGACAAATTCAATGAATGAAGAACCCACTGTTTTTATATAGTCTATTAATGTATTAACTACAGTTTATAAACATTTAATTAACTATAATAAACCAATAGTTTGTGTCACAAAAGTCCACTGAGGCAAGTCATGGCTGAACCCATGTGCAGTTTATTAATGTGAACATGAAAACAATACAAAATAAACAAAGACTTGACTTGAACCATAGACTAGAAACATGAACAAACTTTAACAATATAAACTCACCAACAGAGGTAACAGGGAACAAAGCTAGACAAGATACAATGGAAACATGAGGGTTAAATATATACTAAGGACTAATGACTTAATGACTTAACAAGACACACCTGAAAATAATCAACCAATGAACAAATAAGAACGTGACGGGAAGAAAAAATCACATGACAAAACCAGGAATCAAGGCCATGACTAAACTTAAAAAAAAAAACAAGACCATGAACTAAACCAAATGTGACAGTTTGCAAAGGATTTGTAAATATTTTATTACGGTTTACTTATTATAAAGTGTTACCCAATCTTGATATGTTTGGTCTTGGCATAATAGATATGCTGCTGCTGCTGTTGGTTATTGCTGCTGCTGCAGAGCAAGTACGGCACTTGCTACTGCCAATACATACTTGACGCTGCTGTGAGCAAGTAAGACATGCTGCTGCTGTACAATATAGCGTACATGAATTACCCAAACAGATCTATACAGGTGGAGCTAGGGAAGATGGAGGGTTTCTGAAAGCGCTGCAATTCCTAACAGAAAATGTTGACCAGTGTTTGAAGGTTAAGCAGCAAATTCATCAGTTGTTCCCTATAGAGAATGATGTAATTGCACGCCAACTTTGTACCGTATATATTCAAAATACAGTTTTTGCATCAAAAATGACAAAAATACAGTTTGACTTTGCTCCTTTGCTTTTCAAAGACACTGTTGTCTCTTTGTTAACCAAATATACTTTTGAAAACACTTCATTTGTGGCAATCTTTTGCTTTGGTGGAAATGTATGAAGGATAATTCTAATTGAATAATAATAAAGTTTTATTACAATTAAATATTGAAATTGTTTGTTTATTTAATTATTTGTCTAGATTATAATAGTCTTTAGAATAGTAATTCATGTGTTTATGGTGTATTTTTCTTTTTCAAGATGGCACAAGGGAAAACAAGTTTGTAAATGCATTGCAAAAACTGTGTACATACAATTTCTTCATACAACAAAACAAAAATCCATAGTTTTTGCTCATTTTCTGACTGCGCCAAGTTGTTCTGGTAGAATTACATTACTGTAGCTCAGTGTCTTGGTTTCTTGTTTCTGTCGAACTGCAGAGGTTGAGTATGCTGATGCATGTTAAAGCGGACAACTCAAGCATTCAACTTGATCGTGAAGATAACACCACAGCACTGTAAATTTCAGATAAGACGTCTTGTTGTTTCCTGTCATGCTATCCTCCCAGCACTCTCTCTTTCTTTCCCATCTCTCTTTCTGTATGTTTTGCATAGGTCACAGCCAATTTCTCCACTCTTTTTTAATCCTTATTTTTGCATAATGATGCATAATTCATGAGGAGCTTGTGAATATGAATGAGTGTGGCAGTGTCATGTCATAAGAGTGAGTTTTTAAACAGAGTCATAAGGGTCACTAATGCAGCGAACACCTCTAAAGACACAACTGTCTCCAAACATGCCGGCTGAAACTCAATCTTCACTTTAGTCTGAGGGTAATCTAAGGTTCATTCGCAATCCTCATTAAATGCACATTATTTGAAAGTGTATTAGTTTTTCCGTTCTACCTAAGGGGTCAGGATGAGGGTGTACGTAGAAAAAAACAGATGTGTGGCTAAAGAGGTTGATGACTTTAGAGATTGTAAAAACTTATTTTCCAACAATATTCACCAAAGTTTAAGTGTGACAACTAGTGTATGAAGTAAGCTAGTATTCAATTATTGTGAGAACAGTATTTGCACAGTCCTCTCGCAAAGCACAATGGTTTGTGGGCGATATTAGCCTAAAAATCATGCACAGATGTACAGTTTGAAAACACACAGAGAACTGAATGCCATCTGGGCACTTTTGAAATACTATTTCCAACGTACAATGGAACGAACTAATCCTAATCTCACTGACTGTCCTAGATAGTATGTAGATAGTATCTCGCCTTTTGAAAATTACTTCACTTCAACTCTTGTATTAACATTTCTGCATTTCTCTTATATTTTATGTGGACTGTGCATATATTCTCAACATATTTTCTCAGGCCTGACCTTCAATATATTTGTAAGATTTAAGGTCTGTTTAGGCTGTCATACTTTCATCTATAACCACATTTGTGACCATTAGGCACCTAGTGTGTATAATATCCATATGCATATAATAGGTGTTCAACTTTCTATGCATAGCATGTGTTGTTGATGTTGATTGAACTTGTTGATGAGAGCCCACAGCATGCTGACGGGGAGGTGTGAAGCTGGAGTGGATGATGTGTCCCAGCTGAGCGTGAAATTGAAATTGCTCCAAACAACAGAGGGAAAAAGAGAGTGAGAAAGACAAAGAGATGGATGGATGGATGGATGGATGGATGGATGGATGGATGGATGGATGGATAGATAGATAGATAGTAGGGCTGGGTAATAAATATCGATTTCTCGATATTAATCGATTCTCGTTTTTACGAACCGATATCGATTCTTAAATCTCAAGAATCGATTAGTCATCCTGTTTCACTTGAATGAATGGAACATTGTAGCGCGCATCCAAAACATTGCAATAATCTTGATCTTTTGTCAAAAAAAAAACAGTCTAAATTTTCAAATTACATCCATTTTCTTTCGAAATTCAAAAACATAAATACCGTTTTGGCGCTGTGGCGAGATCGCTCTGGCGCAGCTCAAGAGAAGCAGCAGCGCGGAGCGCATTGATCTCTTCCGCCTTAACAATACCAGTTACAGCGCAAAATAAACATGAATGAGCATCTGAAAGTGTGTTAAAAGATAGAGTACAACTTATCGAAATCCGTATCATGTCACATTGATTCGCTCAATCAGTGTTTCAACCGTGGAAAGACATCAGTTAAACAGCTTGTAATCAATGTCATGTATCGTCATATTTACCTCTGAAAAACAACATGTGACCATAAACTCGTTAGTCAGCCAGAAAAATTTACTCTAGAGACTGCATTTTGCTAAATATATGCACCATATTACATGCATTTTAATCTTAATGTTCTTCAATATTTAATGCATATTTGAATAAATCTGGCAAATTTTTATGACAGCCACCATTTAAATGTTTATATTTAATATAATCTTCTTATTATAAAATAAATAAAGGTGTAATTTAAAGTCCCTGTAAAGGCAATTAAAAAAAATAAAAATTCAAAACACATTATAAATGTTAGAAATGTATTGCTAAAACATATTACAAAGACTGAACTGTGAAGTAGTGTTTGTAGCTACAAAACGGTTCATTATTACCTTCATATTAGGCTAATGAAGCCTAGTAGGCTACAACTAGACTCCCATAGTTTACAGCATTAGTTAAGAGATTTGATTTCCTTGAGAAAATTTGCCATTTATTGTAACTGATATCCAAAATAATCAATATTGAATCGAATCGAATCGAAATCGAATCGAATTGCAAGCTTGTGAATCGAAATCGAATCGAATTGTGAAATTTGTGTCAATACCCAGCCCTAATAGATAGATAGATAGATAGATAGTCCTTAAAGTTCCCCTCCTTAAATATAACAAATAGACCAGGGGTTCTCAAAGTCTACATTCAAAGGTCCAAATCTGAATTTTCAACAATGTCAAAGGTCCGGAAATAATTGGTTATTACAAAACTTGTTTTTAATAAACATGCATAACAAATCAACGAATTAAAAAAATAAATAAAGTGCCTTTTGCATTTAAAGATACATTTATAACAAGTACAAAAGTGGCAAAACACTTAGTTTAAGGATCAGCATTTTATTTAGATTTTTTTCAAAATCAAAGACCGCAATAAGAGAGCCCTGGTAAGATCATCTCGGTTCTTTACTTTTAATGAAGCTGATTGTGTGTTAAGCGTCTGCGACTTACTTTCATTTTGATTTGCGATAGTTCGCTGGTTGGCTTGATAGATGCTCATCTGCGGTAATGCTTGTTGCAGTAGCGTCGTCATATCTGGCTATAACATGTCTTTTAGCCTCTCACACGTTTATTTTTTAGCATTTTTGTAAGGAGTAAAATTGACATATGTGGTTTTCAACAACCAGATGCATTTACACTTGTCCAGTTTCGTCTGGAATGCGGCCCAGACCTCCTCCTGAAGTGGTTTTTGAGCGATTGGATTTAAATCCGTTTCGAATGCGTTTCGGAGGGCATTACACCTGGTCTTTTCCATAGGTCTTTTCACGATCAGATATCATATCACAGAAAACGCATGAAGTAGCCAGGTGCACTCCAAATGTCGCGTTACAAATCAAACAGAATGGCTTTGTGCTGGATCTCTATTGTATTTGAAAACTCTATTTTCTTCGTCAATTTATTTTTCCCCTTAAACTGACTAAACTAAACGCTCACTGCGGTGAAGCTGTCGCCCGATTACGTCAAACTTCATATGCTCACTGGATGTCATGACAACAATATCACGGAGGAAAACTTTAAATGTCTCGCTTTCGCTTTCATTTCGGACCATCTCCAAAAATACATAAAAAACCCCAGAAACAAATGATTTTAACAAGCGTTTATCAAAGTAGGAAATCCACACTTTTAATCCCTTACACACAATTAGTGCTCTTGAAATACGAAATTGAGGCGGGTCCGGATTGATTTCTCTCCGGATCCGGACCGGAGTCCGGAGTTTGAGAAGTGCTGAAATAGACCCTGTTTGTGTCATCTATCATCTATTGTTAATGCAGATTGGTTGGGAGATATTTAATAAAGTAGCTTGACTTACAACTTTAACTGTGTTATTTTACTCTTGTAACTGTGTTATTTTACTCTGGCTCAAGGTTTTCATATTCGCCACATCACCCATATACCCCTGCGCCAATGTAATCAATAAGTTGATGGACTATGAATCAATGGAAGGGATTATCAGATGGTTCTGATAAGTGACCGTTTGTTTGGAGGATTTAAGAACATTAAAGTTTTTTTGCATCTATATTTGACCTCAAGGCATATAAGTTCCCTCGCCCCCTTAGGGAACCCAGGTTAGGAACCACTGTGTCAGGCTGGAAGCTTACACTGCTATTTTGAACTAATAATCAGAACAAAAAGCAGCCATACAACCACTATATTCACAATCCTCTACAAAACACTTCCTCCTTACTTAAACCACCATCTGTTTAACTCACTCTATCTCAACTTGGGACCACCAAACATCCAACATTTGAAGCTGTTGTCATTCGTTGTTACATATTTTATTGGTTAAGCTGCATTACGAAACATGCAAATTAAACACTGAAAAATTTAATGTTTATATTAAAAGTAAGCAATATCACAACAAAATAAAAAACCAATGTGCAGATAATTACATCTATGTAAAGTACCGCTTTTGATTTTTATAGTTTTTCCCATTATAGTTAGTTGCTAAAGAAGCCAAAGCATCAATGCACAGAGTGACAGCTGGTCTGGAACACTGTATAGGAGCTACAGAGTGTTGACACCACTCAAAGCGTTCTGGTCCACTCCAGTTCCACTCAGGCTTGTACATTTCACATTTCCTATCCACCTTATTTTTAATGTAAAAGCTGCCGAAGCCATTTGTAACATGAATGTACAAAGCTTATGGTGTCATTCGCTTCTAGTTATTTTAAGCTATTGCAAACAGGTATTTGTTAAAGTCCCCCTGTGGTGAAAATCAAGCTTATAATGTTGTTTAAATGTCTATGCGGTGTTTTAAATATGCTTTAAGTCAAACCATACAAATGCATAAGTCAACAATATTGCTGAGTATTTTTTTTCAGTGAACCAAAAAACGCGGTTTGAAATCGCTGGTGTTTCTGACGTCACAAACTACCTTGTAACCAATCAGGTCAATGTGTGATCGAGTGGATCTCTGCTGGTGAGAGTGTGTGGAGGCGAGGCTAATTTGCATATTCATAGAACCGCGTATACTAAATGAGGCAAGGATTCTTAGGATTCAAGGATTAGAGTTACATTCAAACTATTTTAAGGAAAAAAAGGAAAAGGAAAAAAGGGGTCATTTTGGTCATCAAAGATGAGTTTTAAGGGATTCAATTATTGACTACAAGAGGACTTTAATGTATTATTTTAATTTATTATCTTAATCATACAAGTTCATAATGTAAATAGTTTTACTGTTTATTGCACTTTGTCATTCTGATCATCTAATGAATCAGAAGTCTCGCACATTCACAGAAAATAAATTACTTCCGCATTGCAAAATAGGGTGGATGGTAAGATAAAACACTGACGCTCCTGCGTTCAAAATGAAAAAAGTCAATTTCTGACTCCACTTTGGCCCGGTCCCATATGGCACACTTCATATGCATTTACGGTTTTGTGGACTTACAATGGCCGCCGCATGTAGAGTAGTGTATATTGAGAAATAAACGTTTATTAATGGGTGTCCCATTTGTCATTTTAGGGTCTCATAAGGGTGCTCACGAACATCCCCTTTCCACTTGATATGAGCTATCGACTTTTGCCAACCCAGCTTTGAAGTGAGCTCTGCAGCGGATTTCTTACCGACAGTCAAAGTGGCATTACATCACGAAAGTGCAGACTTGGAGGAAGACTGCGAGTGTTTAGGGAGCCATTTGGGACAGGGCCTTTTGGGACACTCTGCTCACATACTCTGGTCTGGACTGCAGTGAACGATTGATTAAGCCAATCAGCTTAGAGGACGGGAAGAAAATTATAAAATGTTCCATTTCTTATATCACTGCAGGTGGTACCGGGGACTTAAGCTGCATGTATGCTCAGTCTGGAGCTTGAACTCAAGAACAGTGTCTTTCAAGGGATTCAGATAGGCATAAAATTAAAGGGTTCACTCTAGTTATTTCCTAGATGGTGTATTCTCCCTTTTTCTGTCTGCCTATCGCTTTCATGTTTTTTTACCTCTCACTTCTGTCCCTGGCGAGAGCATTTGGAAGCTGAACTGTCAGTTTGTTGCTTTGATTTTCTCAGTGTGCAAGCCTAGCCCACAGACAGCCTTCTGCTGTGCTCACAAACACACACACATGAATACTACATGAATAAATAGAGCACCAAACCGCTGAAATTGCTCAAATGTTCAAAGCTACGTGAATTTATTCATGGTCGACTCGGCTGTGTGAACAGCTTTAGGTCAATGAAAAACGGCTTTGCGTCAATGCCTGAAAGCTGAGCATGTCAAGATGTAAAAATCTTAACATCAGTCTTAACATCTCATCTTTTGGTACACATTTTTAAAATAAGGTCCTTAGTACCCGCAGAGAGCCTCATATATCATTTAATTGTTATATAAATCATTGTAATGGTGTGTGTGCAGGGGCGTAGCAAATGTCTAAAGGGGACAGAATATGCACCAAAACTCGCTTATGGCTTGCCTTGTTATCTTATTTGTACCTACTTGTATTGCCATGAGCAAATTATGTTTTAGGCAATAAATACTGATATAAATTATAGTTACTAGTTAGAGTATAGACTACAGTATAAAGTAAGTAGTGTGTAGTTTTTATTATAAATTATACGTATACAAATGACCTTATAACATTATACACTACCGTTCAAACTTCTTGGGTTTGTGAAAGAAGTCTTTTATGCTCACATGTGTATATTTGATCAAAAATACAGTAAAAAAAAGTTATATTCAAAGTCCCTGAACTGAGAAATATTAAGAGAAATATACTGACATCTTAAGAGGTAATCAGAATATCCTGTAAATTTCAAAACTGAAAACTTCCTTGTTACTCCAAAAACAGCTTTTTTTTTTGTAATCAAGCCGACGACTCATACCAAATAAGTCGTAAGTTCGATACTCACGCAACCAAATAATCCATTAGTAATTGGATTGACGGCTCAATCGGACTGAAAAGCCCTTATGTAAATACCTTAATCGATCCGATTGAGCTCGATCCGAATGAAATTTCGATCGGATTGAAAGGGGTGGTTTATTCCTTTTCTAATCCGTTCGAGAGAACATCTAAACACTAAACACAACTGAAAGGACTGCACATATGCAATGACGTTGAAATAATGGTGACGCGCCGAACAAGCTGTTCGTCCTGTTGAATAAAGTGTCATATAAATGAGTGTCCCGTCATTCTAAAATTCTCCTTTCACTCAGCGTCTGTGAAGTGAAGCAAGGCAACGTCCCACCAGTCCTTGTTTCGGATTCTCATCCAAAGGCGACTGGTTTTGGGCGCTGGGAGGGGCATTTTTACTGCGTGATAAATATAAGCTGCACAGCACAACGATTATATGCTCATTGTCTCCAAATTATGACCAGAAATAGATAAATATTAAGTCTGCTGTTTAAAACAAATAAAGAACCAATGTAAGAGCATGGTTATTATGCGCAAACAGCTGGAAACTCTGTATATTCGTGCAGTGTGTGCATGTTAAAAAATATATTATGATTTGAAGCTTGTGACATAAACATGCACATCAATTCGTTCACATATTTGCCGTTCATGTAAACACTACATTCAAATTCATCAATCGGAATGAATTCAGAAACAAAAGTTGTGCATGTAAACATGTGTCTATGTGTCTATGATTGGTGAAAGAACGCCTGTGCAGAAGAAAATCAACGCCTACTTCATCATTGCAACATTGGCCCCGCCTACTGGCTTGTTAGTGAGATGAGGCGGAGAGAAGAGCAATACAGGATTACTGGACTAAAAATAACATTACCTTCCAAAGGATCCTAATGCTAGGAATGTGGTTCCCTTTCAGTGGCTTTAGTTGGACGTAGTCGACGTGTTGACTGATTGGGATCACGTTTAGGGAGCCTGTCATCTTTGAGTATTGTAAAAACGAGCCAAATTGCATCACACAGTCCGCCCCGCAGCATGGGTATAAACACGGAAGTGGATTCACGCACCAGTTGTCTTTCGCTTCGGAGCTGATCAGTGTCGATGTCTCAGAAGAGTGTTGTTCTATACAACGAGCGAGTGTGTCTGTACTCTTCTGGAAGACTCTCCCAGTGCTGGTGTTTCTACAGCACGAGTGCAGCGGTGATCACGAGCTTCTGAGCTCTCAACTGCTGTTTTAATAGCGTACAATTTCTGTGTTTGTTGACGGTGGTTAGAGGGCGAAGAGGTGAGCGCTTCACTGTTTCAGTTTTCTGTTATTGTGTTGCCACGGTCATTCCCCTGTGTGCTCTGACGCTGGTGACTGGTCCCATTTTCTTAAAGAGCAACACGGGTGCGTTTGGGTCTTTCTCAAGATGCCATTCCATCCGTGCGTTACTGGGTGCAGTAGGGCTCTGTCCCCCTTTGATGGTCACAATTGCTGCATCACGGTAGAGAACTTTGCCCAACAGTTCTCTGCTGTCCAGAAGCAGACGGAGGCCATCCGGCACATCCTGCCCCGGCAGCCAGCTGCTGCCTCCACCCGTCCGCTGGCGGCAGATCCTTCGCCTGCTCGTCACCGAGGGCATCCGTCATGCCCTCCACCCAGACCTCATCACCCCGACCTCCAAAAAAGCGGAGCCAGCGGCACCCACATTTTCAAAAAAAGAGTAATTTCCTCTGTTCCTGGGTCCCAAGAGGCCAGACTGGCAGTGTGCGACCCTGTAAATCCTTGCATCCCTCAGCTCCCTCTTGTATCACCAGCCGGCACTTGGATGCGTTCAAGAACCCGGTCACGCCTTCTCACGCACCCCCTGCCGTCACGTGGAGACAGGTAAGTGTTGCACCGCACACTCAGACCCAGCTTCAGGCCGCCTTCGGGCCTTCCGAGCCGGGTCCCTGTCATCTATCTCGCTGCCCCACTCTATCCTTCTGCAACGCAGGCCATACCTGTGTTTTTTGCGTTCGAGGGTTCGGGTCCACCAAAACCCTCAGCCGGTGTTTGGTGGACACTTGTTCTAGGGGCAACTGGCCCAGAGAAACAAAGGTCTGATCACGGGCGACTGGCCCGGAGAAACAAAGTTCTGATCTACGTACAATGGGCATGCAGTAACGGGGTCTGAGCGGGCTTCCGACTGCATTGGCAATCATCTGCCTCGAGTTGCTGGCAGTATAGCTTGTTTTGAGATACCGCTGCTCAGCAAGCTTGTACTCGTCTGTACAAATACTCTGACCGTTGCGCTATGCTTCCCTCGAATGTCGCAACTTGCCCACCACCTTCTCCTTGGAGTCAGAAGCTTCTGAGGTCGCTTCATTCCACTTAATTTTCCGGCCTGCTCAATCGTGCCGCCTACTAGGCCTCAAGACAGAACCACTTTGGGGCCGCACAGTTACTTCTGTTTGCCTCTCCGGACTCGTCCCATTGCCAGTTGTTTTACTCCCTGACTGAGTGGAGTACCCTCGGCACGGAGACACTGGCACACAGCTGGCCCCAGGGCCTCCGCAGAGATGCGTTCCCCAGAGAGCCTTCTTGCACAGCCCTGTGCTAAGTCAGGGAGGAGAAGGAGCAGGTCTTGCTAGTTGCCCCTTATTGGCCCAACCGGATCTAGTTCCCCGAACTTATGTTCCTCTCGACAGCCCTCCCTGACCCATTCCTCTGAGACTGTTCAGGGATGGAGCACCAATGGCACCCGTGACCAGACCTCTGGAAACTCCTTGTCTGGTCCCGAAAGGACAGGACGCGGATGTTCTAGGTGATCTACCACAACATGTCATAAGCAGCATCACTTCTGCGAGAGCACCCTCTACGAGGCATGTTTACGCCCTGAAGTGGAACCTGTTCTTCTCTCCGGAGAAGACCCCCGAAGACATTCAATCTCTTCCGTGCTTTCTTTCCTGCAAGATGGGTCGGAGCGAGGGCTGTCTCCCTCCACCCTCAAATTGTTTGTTGCCTCTATGAATTGACGCACATCATGATGCAGTAGATACAATCCATGGGGAAGCATGACTTGATCGTCAGATTTCTGAGGGGAGCAAGGAGATAAACTTCCTTGCGCCTCCTCTATACCCTCTTGGGACTTATCTCTGGTTCTACAGCACTCAGAGACCTCCCCTTGAGCCACTTCAGGCAGCTGAGTTAAAAACTTGTTTTTAAAATTAACTCTGTCAAGAGGGTAGGGGACCTGCTCGCATCTAAGGTCGATGAATCGTGCCTGGAATTCGTGCCGGCCAAGTCTCACGATATCCTGAGACCCCGGCCTGGATGTGTCCCCAAGGTTCCTACCTCTCCCATGAAAAGGAGACCAGGTGGTGAGCCTGCAAACACTGCCCCGGAAGAGGCAGACCCAGCCTGGCTTTTTTTCTGTCCTTTCCGCTCCTTGCGGTTATAACTGGACAGATGCAAAGCCTCAGGACATCAGACCAGCTCTTGTCTGTTACAGAAACCAGCAGAAGGGAAGGCTGTTTCCAAGCAGAGGTTGGCCCACTGGATAATGGTTGCCATCATCTTTTTGTGTGTTTACCCAATGTGCACCGTGCCCACCAGGATAGTGAGCCTTTCCAACGAAAGAGTGTAGCTCCTTCCTGGGCGTTGACAGATGTGTCGAGCCGGTTGCTTCCTGTGAGCTCCCATCACATGAAGCCAGTTTCACTGTAAGCACGGATTGAAGTGTCGGCTTGCTACGCCATTCCCCTCCAATGGACTGGATATGTGCGCCATTCTTGCTCCAGCAGAGTTCCTCGTTAGCCGAACCATGTTGAGTTCCTCCACACCTTTCTGCATAGGACGTGGTGGAGCCTCCGATGCTCGTATGCACTGGTGGAACCTATGTTAGGCTGGGTTCCATATGTTGTAACCTCTACGGTGATCCCATATGTGTATTCTTCCACGGTACGGGTCCCTGCGGCCAGCCCGTGTCTTCCCTGGGCAGAGCCCGCTCTGCCGTCACTGACCGGTGAGTCTCCCCCTGTTATAGGCTGGAGCCACCTCAGTCCATGTCCATATGTGTATCCTCCACATGTTACCTCCCTATGGGCAGGATGTGGCTTCCACAACGTATTCCTTTCTATAGAAAGAAAATGCTTTCCCAGTGGTCTTGGGGAACAACAGTGACTTCCCGGGCCTAAGCCCTATCCCGTCTCCACCTCAATAATGCAGGGGGATCAGAAGGCTTTTGTTTAGGCACTGGAAGGTGGCAGCACTAGTGGCGTTTTATTTGGGGTCCCAATCAATCGACACGTCAACTACGTTGTGGAAGATCCAGTCCCGTCGCCACTATTGCTGGACCACCACTGACTCCGGTCTCCGCTCATTTCCTCAGTGAAAAACAACTGGTGCGTGCATCCACTTTCGTGTTAATACCCGCGCTGCGGGGCGGAGTGTGGGATGCAATTCTCGCACACCAATGTGCATTGGCTTGTTTTTACAATCCTCGATTGTAAAATGATGACAGGCTCCCTAAACGTGATCTCAATCACAATCGTCTCCGTTCCCTCCTCCAGGAAATTAGGGTTACATGCGTAACTGAGACGTTATTTGTTTTCAACAATGTGAATGTTTCAGTTGAGCATTATTTATTTGTATTGGGTACATTTACCTGTGAATTCTTTGGCAAATTAGTTGCAATTTTGGCGCAGATTTGCCCAAATTCATCAGACACAATGACTTTACCAATTGCCGATCGGCTCTTTTATTTAGGAGGCAGGACTAATTCATCCACTTTCTCCTGTGAATATTTTCAAATATTATTACAATTTTAAAAGAACTGTTTTCTAATTTAATATATTTTAAAATGTAATTTAATCCTGTGATGGCAAAGGATTCTTTGGTGAATAGAAAGTTCAAAAGAACTGCATTTATTTTAAACAAATCTTAAGTAACATTATAAATGTCTTTACTGTCATTTTCAACTCATCAATTTAATGCATCCTCGCTCAATATAAGTTTGTTTTGTTTTTAATTTGAATGATAGTGTATATTGAGAAATTAACATAAAAAAACATTATAGAATAATATCCTCTAGTTTCCACAGATCTATTGCTGTGTAAAAATATTAACGGTTTTAATCGTCAGTAATCTGTCTCAGACAACCATGTTCAGTGAAACGTAATGTCATTCAGATGATCCACAATTGCTAGGTGAAAAACATAACATGCATATTGCCTGATGAGAAATGCAGGGGACAAATTTTAAGGTATAGGAGGACACGTTCCTCGTACATATTTTACATTCAAAATAATATTTCATATGAGGTCTCATGCATTTTGTGCTCTGTTTTTTCTACTTTAGTGCGACAGACGTCCTGCATGGAGGACATGAGGAAAGAATTAAACACAACGAGGAAAAGGATGAGTAAAAAGAGAGAATAAATCAGGTGAGTTTGTGGATGTGTTTCAGTCTCATCTGAAGAGTGTGTTTTCCAAAGAATCAGACATTCTTTTCATTGTCAAAATTGCTCCAGTGTACTTATATACAATAATGCAATTATGCAAACTTTCAATTTGAGTTAAATATTAGTCAGACGAAGATTATATAAACCTCCCTTTTTTATTTGTATTTTTGTTTATTTGTTTGTTTCTTAATTTTGTAGTGATTTTTATTATTAATAATATTATTTGTTATTTATATTATATTAGGTTTCATATATTCATACAACAATACATTTAAGGATAACATTAATAAAATCAAAAGTTATCTTAATATTAGTTAATGCACTATAAACTAACATGAACAACACTATTTTTACTAATTAACTTTAATAAATGCTTAAAAAATCCTGCTCATTGTTCGTTCATGTTAGCTAATGCATTTTCTAGTTTTAACAAATGGGACCTTACCGTAAAGTGTTACCATTATATTTGCTTTTTTATGTTAGCTATAAAAGAATGCAGGACTAGAGCATTATTCCAAGACTTTCATAAAGACATTATACAGCGATGTTGTTGATAAAAAACAGACATGTTTTAATGCGTGACCTTGTAATTGTCCTCCAGGTAATTGAGTCATCAGTGTCTCAATGTCTAATGGTTCTGGTGCCTGAATTAGTAATCACGATATTGCGATTCATGTCATGTGGGGAATAGAGAGTGGAGTGAAACAAAGTTTAACCAATGAGTTGTTCTGAGACTCCAGAAGCTTCTTGGTGTAAGGCAGTGGTTCTCAACTGGTTTGGCCACGGGACCCACATTTTAACTTGGTCAACAAGCCACGACCCACTTTTTTAGGAATTGTATATAGTTTCTGTTAATACAATAAGTTTGGTAAGTTGGTATGGGCCACCCGTCATTTAAAATATACAAAATAACACAAAGTGAAAATAAGGTGGCATTTTGGGGTTATGAAAACAGCAGTTACTATGGTGAGTACACAATACTAACATGAACCGTTAATGAAACATGGAAACTTGCAAATCCTTCTCAGCGACGTACACGATACGTAATACGATTTATACGACGTACCAGTTATAAGATTTATTGGTACTTTACTTTTATTTCATGACTTACTAATTGACAACGCAACTATGACGTTGCATGCTCGTAATTTCTTTTGCGCATTCGAAGTGATACAGCGTGGGTCGCCGCATTTGCGAGTGCAATTGTAAAGTGCCCACTACGAGCGCAATATAACGCCTGACAGGACAGGAACGTTTCTTTTTCTGAGGTGAGAGACGTTTTATTTCTGAAAATATATATATATATTTGAATAATGAAACTGACATAGCCGCATCTGACATGATAACTGACATCATAACTGACATCTGACAGAAGAGTCAACAGCTTTCACGCACATCTTTCAATATAAAAGTCTCGCAACAGAAAAAAAAAAACTGAATTACGTTTTTTGTTGTTGAATTGCTTCTTTGACTGCTCACTCCGCGACCCACTCAGAACGGTCTTGCGGCCCACAAGTTAAGAAACCAGTTGTTTTTGGACTAACAAGGAAGTTTTCGGTTTTGAAACTTACAGGATATTCTGATTACCTCTTAATATTTCAAAAGCTCAAGGAAAATTAGATTTCTCAGTTCATGACCCCTTTTAAAGCAGCATTATGTAACTTTTGAAATGTTGCTCTCGGGGTCCCCCTACAGTTGGGAAACATTATTGTCTTCTACTACTGTCGTAAAATCTGTCATGGTTACACCAGGGGATACACGCGTGCATTTGTTGACAAGCCAATACCCCCGAACTCTGCAGAAGGAGTTCTCACGTCTTGGGCAGACTGCTAACGTTGCGTGTGAAATGTCTTCATCCCAGGTACATTGGCATATAGTTCAGCATGTCATATGAATATAGTTTCATGGGCTTTATTTTTTTAAAACGCCAAAAGATCGCGTAGCTCACGTTTACAAGCCAGTGTCTATAGTAGCCTATTGGCTACTGTTTTACATAATGGATATGCTAATTTAATTCAATGTTTGTGTGGTAGGTAATAGCCATATCATCAATATGATAATATCAAGCTACCATAGATGAATCTGCAAATTTGAAAAATAAATAAACAAACATGACTATCAGCCTGCAGACATTAGGATAGTTATCCTGAACGAGTATTTTGTCCGTCTAATCATGTATTATTCACTTGCAAGAATGTAGCCCCTACCAAACTTGTACACACCGTTTAGACATAGGCTACTGATTAATTTATTTTTTGACGGCCAGCATCGGTCGGGCACGCACCCCTCCTCCTCCTTTAGCTCACGCCAGCGAGAGAACGCTGGACCAATATTGATCCTCGTCCAGCCTTTTATTTTGTCACTCTCCCTTTTTCTCTTTCTACTGTCCTCCGACAAAACCTTTGGCTTCTTGGTTTTACTTGCTGCTTCGGCCATGACAACATACAGAGGTAAAAAAAAAAAAAACGCTCGTTGGGCTCTCACGTCAGAATTTGAGGAAGTGATGTATGCCGTAAAGCAGTTGAATTTTGTAGTTCTTTTCGTGCTCGGGTTCCTACCCGAAACCCGAAGTTACATAGTGCCAGTAAAAGCGATACAGACACCGTCAGGCTATGGCAGACCTGTCATTCAACCTATTGTAAGTCAATGTACCATCTCAAGGGTTTTGGAAAATTTTTATAAAAGTTGAAAAAGTTACATAGTGCTGCTTTAAAGGGACTTTACTTTTTTACTATATTTTTGATCAAATATAGACGTGAGCATAAGAGACTTCTTTCACAAACCCAAAAAGTTTGATCAGTAGTTTAAAATGTAATATGGTTTGTAATATATAAGTATAATTTATAATAACAACTGGTGTAAGGAATGTGTATATATATATATATATATATATATATATATATATATATATATATACACTCACCGGCCACTTTATTAGGTACCCCATGCTAGTAACGGGTTGGACCCCCTTTTGCCTTCAGAACTGCCTCAATTCTTCGTGGCATAGATTCAACAAGGTGCTGTAAGCATTCCTCAGGGAGTTTGGTCCATATTGACATGATGGCATCACACAGTTGCCGCAGATTTGTCGGCTGCACATCCATGATGCGAATCTCCCGTTCCACCACATCCCAAAGATGCTCTATTGGATTGAGATCTGGTGACTGTGGAGGCCATTTGAGTACAGCGAACTCATTGTCATGTTCAAGAAACCAGTCTGAGATGATTCCAGCTTTATGACATGGCGCATTATCCTGCTGAAAGTAGCCATCAGAAGTTGGGTACATTGTGGTCATAAAGGGATGGACATGGTCAGCAACAATACTCAGGTAGGCTGTGGCGTTGCAACGATGCTCAATTGGTACCAAGGGGCCCAAAGAGTGCCAAGAAAATATTCCCCACACCATGACACCACCACCACCAGCCTGAACCGTTGATACAAGGCAGGATGGATCCATGCTTTCATGTTGTAGACGCCAAATTCTGACCCTACCATCCGAATGTCGCAGCAGAAATCGAGACTCATCAGACCAGGCAACGGTTTTCCAATCTTCTATTGTCCAATTTCGATGAGCTTGTGCAAATTGTAGCCTCAGTTTCCTGTTCTTAGCTGAAAGGAGTGGCACCCGGTGTGGTCTTCTGCTGCTGTAGCCCATCTGCCTCAAAGTTCGACGTACTGTGCGTTCAGAGATGCTCTTCTGCCCACCTTGGTTGTAACGGGTGGTTATGTGAGTCACTGTTGCCCTTCTATCAGCTCGAACCAGTCTGGCCATTCTCCTCTGACCTCTGGCATCAACAAGGCATTTCCGCCCACAGAACTGCCGCATACTGGATGTTTTTTTCTTTTTCGGACCATTCTCTGTAAACCCTAGAGATGGTTGTGCGTGAAAATCCCAGTAGATTAGCAGTTTCTGAAATACTCAGACCAGCCCTTCTGGCACCAACAATCATGCCACGTTCAAAGTCACTCAAATCACCTTTCTTCCCCATACTGATGCTCGGTTTGAACTGCAGGAGATTGTCTTGACCATGTCTACATGCCTAAATGCACTGAGTTGCCGCCATGTGATTGGCTGCTTAGAAATTAAGTGTTAAGGAGCAGTTGGACAGGTGTACCTAATAAAGTGGCCGGTGAGTGTATATATACACTACCGGTCAAAAGTTCGGGGTCAGTAAGATTTTTTATGTTTTTAAATGAAGTCTCTTCTGCTCACCAAGGCTGCAATTATTTGATAAAAAATACAAAAAAACCCAGTAATATTGTGAAATATTATTACAATTTAAAACAGCGGTTTTCTATGTAAATATATAGTGAAGTGTAATTTATTCCTGTGATCAAAGCTGAATTTACAGCATCATTACTCCAGTCTTCAGTGTCACATTTTTAAAATTATTATAATATGAAATTATTATAATATGATGCTCAAGAAACATTTATGATTATTATCCATGTTGAAAACAGTTTTTTAAATTTTTATTTCAGGATTCTTTGATGAATAGAAAGTTCAAAAGAACAGCATTGATCTGAAATGGAAAGCTTTTGTAACATTAATCACTACCATTCAAAAGTTTGGGGTCAGTAAAAATTTATTTTTTATTTTTGGGGGAAAGAAATTAGAAAATACTTTTATTCATCAAGGATGAGTTAAATTGATCAAAAGCTATACAGTAAAGACATTTATAATGTTAGAAAAGATTATATTTTAAATAAATGCTGTTCTTTTGAACTTTCTATTCATCAAAGAATCCTGAAAATAAAAATGTAAAAAACTGTTTTCAACATGGATAATAATCATAAATGTTTCTTGAGCATCATATTATAATAATTTCATATTATAATAATTAAAAAAATGTGACACTGAAGACTGGAGTAATGATGCTGTAAATTCAGCTTTGATCACAGGAATAAATTACACTTCACTATATATTTACATAGAAAACCGCTGTTTTAAATTGTAATAATATTTCACAATATTACAGGTTTTTTTTGTATTTTTTATCAAATAATTGCAGCCTTGGTGAGCAGAAGAGACTTCATTTAAAAACATAAAAAATCTTACTGACCCCGAACTTTTGACCGGTAGTGTATATATATATATATATATATGTATATGTGTATATGTGTATATATATATATATATTCCACATGGTATTAATATGTGTTTATCCACTTACATCTGATATCACACAAATATTATATCAGAAGTGATGTTGGATTATTATCAATTAAAATGTGTTGTACAGCAGTGAGGTTTCCAAGGGCAGATCATCAACCACAATGTTGATCATCAATGTCCGCAATGTCCGAAATCCTCAACTAGAACCATGATTGTGTCGTAGTCTGACTTTTTTTTTCAGTACCCCATCTGGGCACAGACACACACGTCTGGTCCACTATCTTTGTGGGGACTCTCCATATACGTAATGATTTTTATACTGTACAAAGTGTTATATTCTATCCCCTTACACTGCCCCTATCCCTAAACCTACCCATCATACAAAACTTTCTGCATCTTTACATTTCCAAAAAACACCAGTCATTAGGATTTATAAGCTGTTTTCCTCATGGGGACCAAAAAATTTCCCCTCAAGGACAAGGATTTCAGATATTACCACCTTTGTGGAGACATTTGGTCCTCACAATGTAATATAAACATGAGCACACACACACACACACACACACACAGACAGGCTGTAGTAGTGTTATAACTGCCTGTGAAACTCTAAAATTGGGTGGCAGAGCAGCTGTTCTGCCAAAGGATTTGATCAGACGACTACGGACCTAAATGTGCTGAACCTACACCACCTCCCACACACACAGTCTTATTAGAGGAAGAATATCTCACATGTACCTGATGTAACCTGAAGCACACTGAACGAGATTTGTAATTAACTGCCAAACAACATGCACGCACACACACACGCACGCACGCACACAAACAAACCTGAGGGTTAAATTGACCCAACATCCTGATTTAACTTCTATAGCCACCCCAAATTTAAATTGTTTCTATAATATATTTATTAGGGCTGTCAATGTAATACAATAATTTACTGCAATGCAATCAACATCAATGCTTTCTGAAGGATCAGTTGACGCTGAAAAGTGTCATCACAGGAATAAATTAGCTACATTTTAAAAAGCTTATTTCACAATACAATTTTTACTGAATTTTAATTAAGTAAATACTTTTTTTATAAGACTTTATATATACACACACACACACACACACATAATGTTATATAAGTATAACAATAGAGGACACGCAGCTTTGAGACACAAATGATTATTTTTAGATATTTTGTCTGTGCACATCAGTAGTTCTGAGGAAGTCTCATGCTAACAGCTTCTATCAGCCTGTCTGTCTCTAATAGAACTGGAGACTCGCGCTGGCAGGTAGGAAGCCCAGAGAACAGGATTAGAGGATACAGGGGAAGTCACACTGTGAAGTCAGCTTCACTTCATTGTCTGAGATCAGACTAACCTTTGTGTTGCCGGGTCTTTGCTTTTACAGTCCCGATGGCAGCGGCCTAACTGCAACAAGAGATGCTAGGATGCTGTAGCAAAAGAATCAGTGGCTTTTATGATGCCTTTAGTCACTGTTATATTACACACACACACACACACACACACACACACACACACACGCACACACACACACACACACACACACACAGAGTGTTCCAACAATAGCTGCATGAACCCAAGCACCTCTGTCAGAGCAATACTATAAGAGAATGTATCTGTGGTGACACTCTGTATGAGCTGCTTCTGTATATAAAAATGATTTTGTGGTGCAGTCATAGACTGTAAAAAGTACACGTTTGCAATGTTACCCGTAGGTTTCTGAAGACCATTTTTGAAGCCCAGAGTGGGTGGAGCTCATCTCTTTAAAGGAGAACTCCGGGCAATTTTTAAGTTAATCTTGATCGTTAGACCTTTGTGAGTACTGACATTATGCTGCCTAACTCATAATCATACACTGTTCGTTCATTGGCCAAAGGAGGACTGGCCCCCTGACTGAGCCTGGGTTCTCCCAAGGTTTTTTTCTCCATTCTGTCACCTGATGGAGTTTTGGTTCCTTGCCACTGTTGCCTTTTTCGCCTCTCTTCGCCTTTGTCGCCATTGGCTTTTGGCTTGCTTAGTTGGGGACATTTAACATTTAATTTTGAATTTAACAATACTATTACAACATTGTTTTCCTGTTATCTCTGTAAAGCTGCTTTGAAACAATTTGTATTGTAAAAAGCGCTATATAAATAAAGGTGACTTGACTTGACTTGTCTATAGAAAAAAAAGCGAACCGGATTGGTGCTTGCGACGCGGAGCTGCGACCGCGAATGCCCAGAGCTCCCACTCAGCTAAAACGGCAGCTCTGGGGGCATAACATACAGAGCGTTTTTGTGCCTCTTAACAGACACAAAATGCAATTAAAATGTCTGTCCAACATGAACAGGGACCTTACCTGTGAACAAGATGCGTTTAGCAACTTAGCCATGGTTTAAATTCACCTAAATAGTGTTTTAGACGGCAAGCTGTAGTCTCGCGCTGAAGTCTCGCTCCTCCCACCTGGACACTATTGACCTTTCCCGGCTACAACTGAGATCACGGGACTTCAGTGCGAGTCCAGGTGGGAGGAGCGAGACTTCAACGCGAGACTAGCTTGCCGTCTAAAACACTATTTAAACCATGGCTAAGTTGCTAAACGCATCTTGGTCACAGGTAAGGTCCCTGTTCATGTTGGACAGACATTTTAATTGCATTTTGTGTCTGTTAAGAGGCACAAAAACGCTCTTTATGTTATGCCCCCAGAGCTGCCGTTATAGCTGAGTGGGAGCTCTGGGCATTCGCGGTCGCAGCTCCGCGTAGCAAGCACCAATCCGGTTCGTTTTTTTTTCTATAGACAGTACTCATAAAGATATAACGATCAAGATTAACTTAAAAATTGCCCGGAGTTCTCCTTTAAGATAAAAAAAACCGAAGTAAATTCTGTATTTGTACTCATACTCAATTTATGCCTTTCAAAATTAAAACTTAAATATAAACATTGTAAAATTAAGTAAAACCTACTCAGCTTTTTGATACTGGTGTTTCCATCATGCATTGGGGCATAAATAATTAATAGGTTTAAAAGGCTTAAAACATTTAAAAGTTATGCAATTGTGCCAAATATACAAAAAAAGTACATGTACATTTTCAGTTTTCTGCAATTGAAATAAATCAAAAATAAAAATTTACTAGATTAAACTTTTCTCTTTTTTCAGTAACACTTTACAATAGGTGTTTATTAGTTGACATGAACTACTTTATTTAACTTGAACACTACTTCTACATCATTTATTAATCTTTGTTGATGTTAATTTCAACATGTACTAATACATTATTAATTCTGCTGTGTTTCTTAACATAGTTATAAAACACACCTCTCTGTTTCATGTTTACATGTCTTTAATTCAAGAAGTGTTAAAGATATCTTAATGTCATTTTAGATTATTGTTCTTATGAAATTTTTCTTTTGGAATCTTCATTTTTAAGGCCCAATGTGGCTCAATCTCCTAAATATAGGGGTGTCAATGCAGTAACATGTAGTTACGGTACTGCATATTTTTTATACTCTTTGTAGCTTCAGAAGCTGTTAAAATGAACACAATCCCATCTTCCAAATATCCCTAGAACAGATTCATGTTTGAGAGCAAGTTAATGTGCCTCAACTTCACAATTTCAGTGGATTTTTGGCACTCAGATAGGTATGTTTTCTGCAATTATTGTGATAGAGGGAAACAAGATACATTTCTAGTTTAAACATTGTTCATTCTTCAGACATTCCTCTTTAAATGCAATATGTATCAGCTGTGTGCAAAGTGAACCACATTTGGTTTACGATCACTGAAAATGGGTCAAATTCACCAATTTGAACATGGAGCTGCTTTGAGATCCCCATATATATGGGATTGACCTATATAGGGCCTTGAAAATGAAGATTTCAAAAGGAAAGTTTATTAAGAACGAGAATCTTGAAGGATATTAAGATATCTTGAATACTTTTCGAGTTTCAGGCATGCAAACTTTGAAAAAAATATATATTTATGAAACTCATGTATGTTTTATGCAATTGAGCTGATTGAAAAAAAATTCGATACATTTCTAGTTTTAACATTATTTGTTCTTAGATATTCCTCTTTAAAAGAAAAAAAGAATCAGCTTTGTGGAAAGTGAACCACGTTTGTTTTTTGACCTCTGAAAATGTGTACAATTTCCTAATTCACTCATGGATCCACATTAAGATCTTCATATCTCTGGGATTGAACCATCGAGGGCCTTTAAAATAAATATACCAAAAGAAAAGTTGGTTAAGAAGAATCTAAAAGGATATCAAGATATCTTTAAAACCTAAATTAAAGGTGTCCAAAATTGAGGCAAAAAACACAAGAAGTGGTTTTTGCCATTTTTTTGTCACCGTTGGCATATAATGCAACAAATATTGCTATATAATGCAACAAATATTGCTAAAGTCAACAGATTTTACTAATAAACCTACCAATCTCTGTGTAACAATAAAAAACTGATGACCCCCCCCCCCCCCCCTAAAAAATAGTGGATTACTCAGAAAATATACATGCACGACATTTAATATTTTGGCTTTCGTCACTATTTATGCTTTTCTTTCTACAGAAAAAATAAATAAATAAATTTGAGCGGGGGAAGTTTCCGAAATTTGGTTGATTTGACAACGGAGTGACCCTGCGCACTTTCGTGGGTTTATTATAAGCAGCCACTTCTGTAAATTCACATGATGCTCATTTAAATGTTTTTATAATATTGTAAATGAAAATGATATAGATACATATTCAATTCAAATACAGCCTACATCATACACTTATGCACAGAAACACTGTAACGCCCACATCTAGAAAACCTCTGTAATAAACACAGAGATGTTAGTCCCATCTGAATCGGTTGGTGAAATCACAGACATAGGGTGATAAGAAAACAAGTCCAATTCGAATAGAGCTATAATCTCATTTTGCCCTTTGGTTCATGTGGACCAGTCAAAAATAATCCAATGTAACCAAAGACATGGAATCATCACAGGACCTGAAAACTGATCTGTGGGTATTAAACACTTTGCAGCTCACACCATTATCCAGAGTGGTTTTCTGTAGTCGGATCTCTAAAGGCCGAGCGCTGTCCTTCCTGCCAGAAAACCAGATTTGGTGCCTGGAGCTTTTTGATGTTAAAAGTATCAAACTCTCTAAGCTTGACTCTATCTGAAGCTCTTTTAAAGAGCTGCAATATGCACTGAATCCAGAGCAGTGGGAAACAGACCCATATGATGCACAGGCTATGCTCTGGGAACTGGGGCTGGAGTTTAGGAAGAAAGGAACAGTATTCAGAGCACCAAGTTCGGAATATCAATTGGTCTAGCGGGGTTAATGTTTAACACCACTGCCAAGGAAAATTCAATTGCTTCCACAAAATGGGTGATATTTGAAAAGGAGCCTTGAGGAAGACTTCAAAGAGCACCATCTCAGCAGTGTATCCACGGAGACCGAGTCAATGTGAGTGAATGAGAGGGATGAAGACATGGTAATTTAGGTAGATTATTATTTTGTGTGCATGTGCGTGCTTCATTAGTGCTATATTTTGTGCGGTAAGGACGTGTCGGGATCTTAGAATGGGAAGAACGGAAGAGTAAATGATTTGTGCATTGACAGGATCTGTAGAGAAGACATTCACATAAAATGACTAAATAAAAAATTACCATTAAGGCCAAGTTAAATGCACTTACTATTGACCACTTAAATGGTTGCTTAATGATTATAATTAACCAATATTGTGTCATATGTACCACTTGGAACTATGCATTATTCAAATGAATGTTAATGACTTGTTTTCATGATTAAATTATAAATGAGTCATAATAAACCAAGAAAATGTGGCAGTGTTTTAGACGGCAAGGCCTCTTGGCTTTAAACATTTCAGTCCATTAACCCAAAATAATTACCTCATTTGCGGAAAATGATTAGTTGTTTCTTTTCTCCCCATGTTACAGGGTGTTATCTGGGTTATGAAATGATTCTTTTCTCTGCAATGGTGGCACTTATGAAGCACAAAAACTTTCAGGAGTCAATGCAAACAAGTTAAACTCATCAAAGTCAGCGTGTCTCTCCTAATTTGCTGTTTTGAGTTGTTTGGCAATTACAAACGCAGCTCTCTGCCGTGTTTGCAACAATGAAATTAAAAACTAATTTACCATTTTTTTCATAAACTCTTGATTTCACACCTCATTGCCGAGACTTGTGAAGCTCATTAAGGCTAAATCGCTATTCAGCGATAAAAGCATTGTGGTGCTTCCTGATACTCTGCCTTCCCTCTGCAGTGCAACCTGGGAAGAGAAGGTGCCGAACTGACATCAATTATCAATCGCATGTGGTTCATTAAGACTGTATGAGGAAATAAACACTTTTTCTTGCAAGAAACTGACCTTTTATTGCCATAAATGAATGAGTTTTGTGTCTGTATAAAGTAATTCATGTTTCATGAATCATAGCTTTTCAATTTTATAAATAGTGCACCAGATTTTGTATCGAAACGCTGTTACTAGAAGCAGGTGTTCAATATAAATTCAGTGTAATTACATAGACCTTCATAGCTGTCACAGCTGTTTGCACATGTTGTCAGTCCTATTTGATCAATGTCTCTACATGGGGCTCTTAATTAAATTTCAGCACTCTAGTCAGACCCGCTTTAGGTTATACTAAGATAAAATGATGCCCATGCAGTATTCAGACACTTGGATAAATACTCAGCAAGTTATGAAACAAAGAAAACAGGCTGAAATGCTCTAGACCAGTGGCCATCTTGACATATGTCATTTGTTTCCAAGTTGCACATTTGAAAAACACCCAATTTGTATTTCAAATCTTTTTATGTAAATATATTTGCTGTATTAAACTCATCTGTGTATAAGCAAACATTTAGCCTAAGGTAGCTATTTGTCCCACCATAGCTATTGACTAGGATGCACAATAAATCGGCCACCATATCGGTATCGGCTGATATATGTTCATTTGAGATGTTATCGTTATCGGTCTGATAAGAAAATTTGGCCGATATATTGTAGCCGATAAATAATTGATTATTTCTTTCAGCTGAGACACTTCAGATGCGCACTGTTCAATATGATGGTTTTGAATTGCTTGAAATATGATTGGAATTTACGTGCATACGTCAGTACATCATATAGGCTACATACAATTATAAAAAGGACATCATTATAATTGTGTGCTTGGGACATGGATCTTAATGGTGAAAATTTAGTTTTTCTAACCAGGCTCTCAAAAATTATATAAAATAATTTGCCAATATGTCGGTTAACGGCTTTCAATATAAAGAGTTATCGGCCCAAATGTTCATATTGGTGCATCCCTACTACTGACATTATTTTTTGGTGCGGTCACATTTAACATTGTTCAATGAAGCAATTTCAATTGGAATTTTGTGTGAGGGTGAAAGGGCAGATTTTGCAACAGTTTCACAGGTCACACGGATTCACTGTTGACTAACAGAAAACTGCTTGATTTGAAAGTGACTGTGTGAGCTAAGCATTGCTAAAGAATTGACAATAAGCATTAAACATTTTTTGTCCATAAAAATTCACCAAAGTTTTGCTAATTTGACCACTTTAGACAATGTAGGCTACTGTATCTTGCAGTAACATTAACCGCTGTTATTACAACTGACTAGCCTCAAATGAAAGCTGCTTGAAGAACATTTTTGTGTTCCATCCAACTCCAATAACTTCAACTTGGAAACATGAACATTTTCAACCCTGACTTCAAAATGTTGATGAATGATAGATCTGTTAATAATTTGGCAACCACTCATCTTGTCAAAATTGTTGTCTAATGCTGCATCTTTTAGATTGTGATCTATTCTGTAACTATTTCAATTCAATTGAAATTCTTTGAAGCCATTTTTCTTTGTTCTAGTGTTACTGTTTCTGCCTTTGCATGGCAGAATTGTCCTGAAAAACAAATGCTACAGCAAATGCTTTACATATATTCATTTTGTGAGCATCTGACAACAAAAGTCTAATTTATCAAGTTGGAATATCCCACATCCGACTTTGAATGGAATGCAACAGCATGCAAGAGAGTTATGTTTCTAGACTTTTTATGTGTATTGTTATGATAATATGTTTTCACCATCTGAGAGAATCATACCACATACATTCTACCAAACACTTCTTTCACATTATTCCTGCATTCTGATATTCAGTGGAGCTTTTCATTTTATTCTTCAGTATGGTGGACTAGTCATGAGAATTCAAATGCATTTGCATTTTTGAAAATGTGCAGCCTTTGAAAAAGGTTGCACCATCTAACTCTTCCTATTTATTCTTCTTTCACTCAGTCTCTGCATAAAAGTATGTGTTAAAGAATGAGAGCACAAGAAAGTGTGCGCGTGTATGTCTGTCAAGTTTGCGTTCTTTGGGTTTTATGGTGCATTTGGATGCCATGATGAAAGCTATAGCCGCGGGTACAGACTGAGAGGTGTAAAGTACAAACGGGGTAATGATGTCACGAGAGCTGCTTTGAAACCCAACAGCCAAGGGAAACAAAAGACTATTACACCCTCCTCTCTTCCTTCATTTCCCATCTCCCCATCTCTTACCTCTCCTATCCTTCATCCCTTTCTCCTTATTTTCACTCTCAGTCTTCATTCTCTGCAGAGAGGCTTGTGTCTGTAGTCATCATACACAGGGCACAGCGGCTTTCCGAAGTGTCATAACATGTTAACGGTCCTGCCACTCATGCTCCTCCTGCAGAGACCAAGCAGAGGCCAAAAGGTCTGCTTATATCACTGCAACAAAGGGACCTAATAGAAAACATATCCTCCTTTTATAGCTGTGATTCTCAGTGGGTTTTGCTTCAGAAACACAATTTTTTAATATGTGAAAGCTATAAAAAATGAGAGAATGTGAGTGTGGAAGCCTCTTAGAGAATATGTGCGTGTTTGTTCCTGGTTTTCAGATCTGATTGTACTCACACATGAAATCTAGAGCAGCTGTTTGCTCAATAGAGTTTCGCGTTCGGCTTCTGTTTAATCACACCACTAAATCAGCAGAAAAGCAGAGGGATTTTTTTTAAAGCCAGTCTGTGGGAATTAAAGGAATACTTCACTCAAAAATGGAAATTCTGTCATGTGCTCGTGTCGTTTGTTTTAAAGCTGTACGATTTCCTTTCTTCCATGGAATGCAATAACAGAATGCACAGTGTGGTATTGTCTGTGTATGAAAAGTGACAAAAAATGCTCCATAAAAAAATCTATTTGACTCATACTCTACATTTCAAGTCTTCTGAAGACATAAGATAGCTTTGTGTGAAGAATAGACTGAAATTTAACCCTCATCTTCTCCATGCATTCTTTAATAAATCCTTCCTTCGTTGGTCAAAATGACCCGAAACCATCAAATTTTATCAAATGAACCAAGATAATTTTGGACAAGAGGAGAAATAAAATGAGGATCAATATCGGTGTTGCATTTCCTAACACTCTTTAACAAGTCTGGTGAATGACCGTGTAATTAACTGCAGTTTGTGTTTTACATAAATTCAGTAAGTCAGTTTTATCATATTCAGCGAATTCAACAGCGAATATTCCGACAGAACAACATAAATAAAGTGGTTTTAGAAAAAAACCCGAGCTTCTAACTCCACCTGGAGCGTGTTATTTGTTTTGCTCCCGGTTCATTGTGTCCAATCAGCGCAGGGGGGTGTGAGATAGGACTGTCAATCACAAGTCGTGCATGCACTCGTCAATCACATGCACACGCCTGAAGTTCACGCAGTAGCGAATAGTGATGGCGCACTGACGAGCACGAACTCGGTGGGAGGGTATTCGTTGATAGTGGGGGTGGGGCATGAGAGTTGTAAACATTCAAAATTTTTCCTAAATCCACTCAATCAGCCAGAGTTGCCGACGGCAGCTTTAAACATGTATAACTGTGCTGCATTACCCAACAATTAGACAAATAAAGTTACATGTATGAGTAGTAATTTAGCATTAAACAATTCATAACTTGCATCTAATTCATTGGATCAAATGTAATGGTACTAAAACTTTATTTTGTTACCCTATCCATGAACATGAATTGTGAATTCGGATTGATTTACCTGTCGGATTGATTTCCATTGGCAGCGGAGGTGAAGATGACTCATCATTCCACACTCCTTTACAGTGTCAGCAAGCTAAACCTTTGTTATTGTTTTGAATATGCGACCTCTAGCTGCAAAATAACATAAAATTACATACTGTGCCTTTACAATAATAATCATTTGCACTCAAAGCGCTTTACATCCTCAACCACCACCAATGTGTAGCCTCTACCTGGATGAAGCGATGGCAGTCAGATTGTGCCAGACAAACCACCACACACCAGCTTATTGGTGGTGAGGAGACAGAGTGATTAAGCTAATCATTATATATAGGGATGATTAGGAAACCATGGTGATGGACAGAGGCCAAGAGGCAAATTTGGTCAGGATGCCGGGGTTACACCCCTACTTTTCTTCGAAGGACATCCTAGCATTTTTAATGACCACAGAGAGTCAGGACCTCGGTTTATGTTCTCATCCTTTAAATCTAATATTTCAGTTTGTAATATGATGCCTAACACATACACACATTTAAACTTCCATAGCTATTCAAAAGCAGCTCTCTCATTAGAGTCTACTTTTTAACATTTAAAAACGTTAAGCTTTTCCCCCTTATTTTTAATCTTCTACTGGAGATCACATATTTCCCGACACATCTGCCCTCCTCATGTCAAAAGAGCACAGGGAGTTCAGTCTATTAACCTGTTTTAAAAGTTAAACTGACCTGCACATCAGCGCTAATGTTAAGAGACTGAGGAGCTAGTACAGTATTAAAAGAAAACCACAGAGACTTGTCACATCAGATTATTCACCTTTTGACCTGAACATGCTAAGCTTCTGCTAATGCTAAATCCCCACAATTGGATTTGTATTGAGTGGATTGTGTTGTTTTATTGCTTTGTTGTTGTTTTTTTGCCTATTTTGCTTCCACCTCCTACTTCCTGTTTTTCCATTTCCATTTTCATAATTGTTGTTTTAGCTTTCCTGAGAATTAGGAGCTCAACTGGTTATGCAATTTCACATTAATTCAGGCTAACACATGTTAGATGTTCTCCTGCGAGGATGACGTTATGTGTCTCCTGCCGTGATCTAAATGAAAAATATATCAAGATAATCTAGAAAGACACCATGCATCTTTTCTAGGAAATAATATGCAGTCAAATAATGTGTAATTTGCTACATATATATATAACTCTTTATCAAATGTTCAGTGTGTAATTTCAATTTCAGAACAAAAAACAATCAATTTTAATTCCCTTGTCTGAAATTCTTTGAGGCTTTTAGCTGTCTATCAAGCTGAGAAAGGACATACAACACACAATATATATTGTAAAATGGGCTTATAGTTATTACTTAAAGTCCTAATGAAATCAAAATTGACTATTCTTTTTTTTATGGAATAAAAACACTTTCTTCCACCACAGCTGCACATTTTAGTTTGTTACCTCTGTGTATTTAGTTCCTCCATGTTCAGTGATCAGTCTTGTGATCAGTCTTGTGACAGATCGACCGATGAAATGGATTATGCAGCGCAGTTTTCTATTATTGCTCATGAGAACCTGGACTTTTTTTACCTTCACTGGACAATTCTGTCGTCTTGCCCATCACCAGCCCCTTTTACGACGAGACCCTGAAGTCACTGTTCTGGTTCGGGTGATCTGGGTATCTGGAGAGTGTTTATCCCCGGTCCAGAACACAGCCGGACCCAGAGCCCGTTCCATCACCATAGATTGTTGTGTTGGAGTTTTTTAGTTATTCAACAAGAAGTTAAATTTCAAGTTCAAAGTGGTCCCATGGGTGAGATGGCCCAGTCTTCCCACTGAGGAGACAAGGTTCACAGTCCCTGACCAGCCCATCAATGTCGTGGTCAATGCCTGGCCACTAGACCAGGTCCCGGAATCTTTGCTTGAGCTTAACGATGCTCAAGTGACCCTCATGCGCCATTGATAGGACACGTGCACGCAGGCTGCCTGACACCACTGTACAGAGGCCCCTGGAGACACCAACATCACCCCAGCAGGACAGTTCATTTTGTACTTTAGCAAAAGGTGTTAACTCCTCACGCATCTGTGCTGGCCACCCCAAGCGTATATATGTGCAGAGTGTTGTCAGTGTGGGGTCACACTTGGACTCCCTCTACAGCTCCTCCAGGGAGACAGATGCTTTCAGAGGTGCATGGAGCATCTGGATGAGTTCTGGCTCCATGTCATCACTGCCTGGCGAGGCTGTCAGTGTGGGCGCATCAATGGATTGAGATAGAAGATCAGCGATTACGTTGTCCCTCCCTGGAGTGAATTTGAGTTGGTAATCATACTGCCTTAGGTGCTCACCCCATCTGTGCAGACGTAAGCGTTTATGACCTGAACCGGAGGCTGACAAGAGCGTGGTCAGAGCCTGATGGTTGGTGCGGAGGATGAAACGGTGACCATTGAGGAAAAGGTACCATCTTTCAGTTGCCCAGATACACGTGAGGACCTCACGTTCACCAACAGAGTAGCGCTGTTCTGTGGGGGTCAGAGCTCTGGAGTTGAATGCTACTGGTCTTTCCACTCCATCCTGCCCCTCTGACAGTACCGCTACCAGGGCCTGTGTAGATGCATCACAGGTGACGATAGTCTGACTCACAGGGTCGAAGTGGGCCAGGACAGGTGGTGTGGTAAGCTTGGACTTTAGTGTCCGGAAGACCTCGGAGCATGCTGCAGTCCAGTTCCATGACTCCTCTGTTTTTAGTAACTGGCGAAGTGGTGCTGTGGTTCGGGAGTACTGAGGCAGGTAGTGAGGTAGTAGGCCGTCATGCCCAGAAACAAGGCTACCTGGGAGGGAGAGGTGGGCTCTGGGATTTTTCTAATCGCTTCGATATTTGACTGAAGATAGATAGACAGACTTTATTGTCATTCAACAGTACATTCACCATATACAGTTGAACGAGATTTCGTTGCAAGGCTCTGAGTAAAAACAGAAGACAGTAAAAAAGAAACAATATACATATAAATATGTGCAATATAAAAATAAAAAAAATATGTGCAATTTTAGATTCAACAATTATGAGATTGTTGATACAGACATCTGTAGCAGCAGGATGTATTGCAGCGAAAAACAGAGAAATGTACAATATAAAATTAAAATTACTTAGTGCAAATAGGGTTCACAGTGACCATATAAAGTGACTAATGTCATATGTGTCATAGTGCCCTATGGGGGGGGGATTAATGGAAGATTAATGGGAGTTTACCAGTCTTATGACATAGGGAATGAAGCTGTTATAAACACGAGGTTTACTCTTCTCATCCGACGCAGAAAGTGCAGACGCTGCTGTGCTCTCTTTACAAGAGCAGAGGTGTAGAGGGACCAGGTCAGAGTGTCTGTGATCTGCACCCCAAGGAATTTGATGCTACTGACCTGCTCCACTACGGCGTTGTTGATGAGGAGGGGTGTGTGACTTGGCTGATTTTTCCTGAAGTCAACGGCAATCTCTCTTGTTTTGTTGACATTCAGGATTAGATTGTTTGTGTCACACCAGTCCACCAGGTGTTTTATCTCCTCTCTGTAGGCCAGTTCATTATTGTCCTTGATGAGCCCCACCACTGTCGTGTCGTCCGCATACTTAATGATGTGATTTGTACTGAACCTGGCATGGCAGTCATGGGTCATCAGGGTGAAGAGCAGTGGGCTCAGTACGCAGCCCTGGGGGGAGCCGGTGCTAAGGGAGATGACACTGGAGGTGTTTTTTCCCACCCTCACAGACTGGGGTCTGTCTGTAAGGAAATCCAGCAGCCAGTTGCACAGGGGGGTGTTGAGTCCAAGGGGGGCCAGTTTGCTCACCAGGTGCTGGGGTATAATTGTATTGAAAGCTGAACTGAAGTCCAGAAACAGCATTCGCACGTAGGTGTTGTTCTTCTCCAAATGTTCCAAGCTTAGGTGGAGTGTGGAGGAGACGGCGTCCTCTATGGAGCGGTATGCAAACTGGAGCGGATCAAATGAGGGGGGGAGTTTGGAGATGATGTGGTCCTTCACCAGCCTCTCGAAGCACTTCATAATGATGGAAGTGAGGGCGACGGGGCGGTAATCATTGAGTGATGACATTGTGTGTTTTTTGGGCACTGGTATGATGGTGGCAGTCTTGAAACAGGATGGGACGACAGCATGAGTCAGCGAGATGTTAAATATGTCCGTGAGGACGTGAGCCAGCTGGCCAGCACAGTCTTTCAGCACCCGTCCCTGTATGTTATCAGGGCCCGCTGCTTTTCTTGCGTTAAGTCTTCTCAACGTCCTCTGGACATCAGCTGGCTCAAGTCTGAGTGCCTGTTCGTCTGGGTGAGGTGTGGATTTCCTCACAGGAGTGTTGTTAAGTGATTCAAACTGACCAAAGTAATTGTTGAGTGCGTTGAGGAAATCTATGTTGTCCTCACAGGGTAAAGGAGCAGCCTTGCAGTCTGTGATGGTCTGGATGCCTTTCCACACGCGTCTGTTGTTTGTCGGGTCGTGGAAGAATCCCTGGATTTTCTGACCATAGGCACGCTTTGCTGTTCTGATGGCACGGTTCAGGTTGGCTCTGGCTGATCTAAGCGCCTCTCTGTCCCCACACTTGAACGCTGCGTTTCGTACCCTCAGTATTGCACGCACCTCATTGGTCATCCAGGGTTTCTGATTTGCCCGTGTGTTGACGGTCTTGGTAGCAGAGACATCCTCAATGCATTTCTGGATGTATGCAGACACAGATTCAGCATACTCCTCTACATTGGTATGTTGGTTTTCAGTTGCAGCTTCCTTGAACATGTCCCAGTCCGTGCACTCAAAACAGTCCTGTAAAGCTGACACAGATCCTGCAGGCCAGACCCTCACCTGCTTCGAAGTCGGTTTTCCTCTGGTGAGCAGGGGCCTGTATGCAGGAATTAGCATTACAGAGAGATGGTCTGATGAACCAAGGTGGGGGCGGGGTGCTGCCTTAAATGCTGCCTTAATATTTGTGTAGGCTCTGTCTATTGTGTTTGAGCCTCTGGTTGCAAAGTTCACATACTGATGGAAATGAGGGAGGACTGTCTTCATGTTGGCCTGATTAAAGTCCCCAGCAACAATGAAAACACCCTCTGGATGTGTAGTTTGCAAGTCACTGATGGAGCGGTAGAGCACAGTCAAAGCCTCCTTGGTATTAGCACTGGGGGGGATGTAAACAGCAGTGATGATGACGGTGGTAAATTCCCTGGGCAGATAGAAGGGTCTACATTTTATGGTAAAAAACTCAATGTCTGGAGAGCAATGACTTGAAACCACCTTGGCATTTTTACACCAGCTGTTGTTATTGTAGATGCAAACACCACCACCCCAGGTTTTACCACTGAGAGCGCAGCTCCTATCTGACCGGAAAGTTGTAAACCCCTCCATGCTAACAGCGTCGTCAGGGATGGAGGAGTTTAACCATGTCTCAGTCAGAATTATGGCACAGCAGTCTCTCATCTCACGATTTGTGGTTAAATCCAGCTTCAAGTAATTCACTTTGTTCTCCAGGGAGCGGACGTTGGCGAGCAAAATGGATGGAAGCGGCGTTCTAAAAGGGTTAGCCTTT
The DNA here is from genome assembly GCA_031834385.1 of Semotilus atromaculatus. Taxonomy (NCBI): domain Eukaryota; kingdom Metazoa; phylum Chordata; class Actinopteri; order Cypriniformes; family Leuciscidae; genus Semotilus; species Semotilus atromaculatus. The sequence goes on from JAULUF010000084.1 coordinate 15,532,250, forward strand.
AGCTTGGCTGTTAGCCCTCCGCGGCTGCCGCGCTTCCGCTTCCTATCACACCGTCTCCGTCTCCTCCGGGTACGAAGAGGGGCGATGCCCCTAGATGTGAGATGGAACCCTACAAAATCTATGGCTGAGGCTGCAAATGTGCATTTCTCACAATTCAACGTAATGTTATGTGCCATGAGAGCACTGATCACCCTACTGAAACGGTTATTATGGGTCTGGACATCCGATGCATGACTATGACAACGACAACTATGTCATCCAGGAGACCGCAACTCATGAATACCAGCACAGATGAAGACCATCACTTTTTGAAATCAACTGGGGACAGAGCTTAAGCCGAACGGCATACGAGTGTAACAAAAAGCTGTGAGGTCTCTGCTGGAAGGGTGGAGTGGCACTTGCAGGTAACTCTGGTCCAAATCCAGCTTTGTAAAGAACGTTGAACCATAGAAGTGAGTGGTCAGCTCCTCAGCTGTGGGTAATGAGTAGTTGTCAGGGATAACATCCTTATTTACAGAGCACAGGTCAACACACACTCGTATTCCACTAGATTTTTTTGTTGTTGCAATGACCAGGTTATAAATCCAGGGGGCCGCATTGACTGGCTCAATCACCCCCATGTCCAGCATCATTTGAAGCTCAGCAGTGACTTCCTCCCACAGAACAAGAGGAATCCTGCGCAGTGGCTGTATGACTGGTGATAGCCCAGGGTCCACCAGAGGCATGTGGGTGAAATCTGTAAGGCAGCCCAGTCCGTCAAACAGCGCTGGCCATCTCTGTTGCCAGGTGGAGGTGACATGGTGGATATCAGAGCCCTTATCGTCTCAGTGTGAACCCCAAGCTTATAAAAAGATCAAGCCCCAGCGGGGGCGTGCATCAGCGAGTAGTGTAAAGCATTCAATAGCTGCCTCCACTTGCAGCGCGATTAAAACGCTGATTTAGTGTTAGTTCGTCAGATTCTAACAACAGTTTTTCCTGTGTCTTTTCACACAATATCCCTTCAATAAGCTGATCACAAATGATTTCATCTTGAAGTGTCCCATAATTGGACAAGCGCGCTAGATCTCGCAGATTAGTTACGTAGTCTTGCACGGACTCACCTGGTTCCTGAAGCCGTTTGCGTAGCTTGTATCTGCGTAATATGACTCATTGCTGGCCTGTGAAGTGGAGAGCGAGCTGAGCGACTGCTTCCTCGTAAGTCTCCGCTTCCCCAATTTTCATCCGATCCGGAATATCAGTATAGTCCATAGCCTCGAGATACACCGTGAAGCCATCAATTCAACTCACCCACGTAGTAGGCGGTTCACCAGGAACTGTAAGAAAAGGTGTCGGCGGTGGTAAGCTAAACTCAGCCATCCTTGTCGCCAATGTTATGTTGGAGTGTTTTAGTTATTCAACAAGAAGTTCAATTTCACACCAGAACTTGAAACAATAACCTCTTAACTATTTTGTGTCACTAAACACTCCCAACGCATGCAGATACGGAACCCCTGTAACCTTGGTTACCCTGGAAACTTTGAATTAGAATACAACATAGACTACAGAGGAATCTTGTGTGCCCCCCGCAGACGGAGAGCTACCACTCTCCGCGACACGTCAGCCAGAGCCCGGAGATTAGAGGTCAGCACGGACTCTCGCCCCAGAAGAGGAGCCCCCCAGTGAATCTGACCAGGGGTGTGAGCCCACGACATCAGTGGCCGAGGGTATATTGATGGAAATTGAGACTGAGGACTGGCTGATGGACTTCAGCACGGAGGTATTGACTCCCAACCTATCCAACCTTGTTTCTGGTTTTCCATCGCTGTTTCTGGACAGCACTATGGACTGTATGAACTTTTTATCTGTTCCTCTGAACCTCCATCGCTGTTTTCAGACAGCACAATGGACTCTTTATCAGTTTCATCTGAAACTTCATCGCCGTTTTTAGACAGCACAGACACCTGGATGAACAATGTATTGTTACCTTCAACCCTCTCAAATCTCCATCTGCCTCCGTCACTGCCCTGCTCAGCCAGTCCTCAAGCCCTACCTCTGCTGGAGGTTTGCAGCCCTTCACCATCCCCTGTAATGCCAAGCAGTCATGTCGAGCCTCAGGTCCTTCAACCACCATCAGCACCTGAGTGGAGAGATCCAGTGGCTCCGCCTCCGGCCTCAGATCGTCTTGCTCCATCTTGACCCATCGACCTGTCGGCTCCACCTTGGCTCCTCCCATCTCCGGCTCCACCAGACACCCTCGGTTTTACGACTCTAACGGGTTCCCTCGTCCCACCGGCTCCCCATTGGTCAGTCGTCACACCACCTCCGCCACGGACTTGCGGATTTTCCACTACGCTCCGTTCCTCCACCCCTACGGCTGCACCTCCGCCCTTACCTCCCCTACCTCCTCTCCTCCTCCCCTTCGGGTATGCCTCGGTCCTCCATCACACCAGCATCGCCTCAGTCCTCGGGCAGTCTGGCACTTCCTCATACAACCGTTGCCGTGGCATCACCTAGGCCTCCCGTGCTAGCGATGTCGGTCTTTTCCATCGGCTATCCGTCTGCGCCCTGGGATCCATCGGCTCTGCCCCTGTCGGTCGTCCCCCAGTTGATGTCAGTCTCTCTACATCACCTTGGCTCCATCCTCCCTCGCCACTGTGCTCTGGGTCTGTGCCATCGGACGTATACCATCATCATGGCCTGTCTCCTGTCACCATCCCTACACCCTTTCCACATCCTCCTCCTAAGCCTTCTCCTTGTCCTCACCTAACTGTGAGGTCGCGCCTTCCGGGAGGGGGCGTCACACGCACACGCATATTAGTCTCTCTGTTTATCCCTAGGTTTACCGCAGTCCAACGGATCCAGGCCGTATCCAGATCTGATGAAGGACCAGCAGTTGGACACAACGACAACGCAGTCCTGAAGTGTCAACTCTCCCCTATGGTGGACCTGCGCCTGGACCCATCCCAACGCATCCTGAAGTGCCAGCCTCATCAGCCCTGTGAAGGCCTCATCGTCACGACAGCCATCGGCACTAATCCTCAACAACTCGTCTCCATACTGACTTCGACTTCCAACCAGATGGAAATGGATAAATTCTCTAAATGTTCCGATCCAATCTGACTTGTAGTGCTTCCCGAATCATAATCATACACTGTTCCTTCGTTGGCCAGAAGAGAACTGGCCCTCTGACTGATGAGCCTTGTTTTCTCCCAAGGTTTTTTTTCTCCATTCTGTCACCTGATGGAGTTTTGGTTCCTTGCCACTGTTGTCTTGGCTTTTGGCTTGCTTAGTTGTAGACATTTAATATTCAACAATAGTATTGATCTGCCTTACTTAAGGTGACAGATGACGCAATTTTCTTATAGAAACAAACTTTGTTGTATTATTTTCATGTTATCACTGTGAAGCTGCTTTGATACAATCTGTATTGTAAAAAGCGCTATATAAATAAAGGTGACTTGACTTGACGCACTCAGTTTTGTTCATCATTAGTTTCACTTTCATGGACATTCAGTTTGTTGTCATCAGTCACATGTTTCTTTGTCTTTGTTTCCCGCCACTCATCTGTTCCCATGGACACTGTTCTAATACAGCTGTGCATCATTTAGTTTGTTACTTCTGTGTATTTCTGTGTAGTAATACTGTGTAGTTCCTCTGTGCTAAGTCTTCAGTAGTCTGTAAATGTTTGCCCTTTGTGTGTGTAAACCTTTGTTTCATGCACGCTCTGTAACACTTTCTGTCAGTTCCTGAGTTTATAGTATTAATAAATCACTTCGTATTGGATCCTGTGTACCTTCGTCTTCATCATCGTCAGTCTTGTGACACTGGGTCATTATTTAGTAGAATGAAACAACTCACATGATGCTTCTCTGTCTTTGTCATTCACTCTTATAAGCAGTTTAAATGCAGAGTTGCAAACATATCAGGGGTGAAAAGGGTTAAAAATATATTTTTTAAACACATGTAATATTTTAAACACTTTATTATTTTTTTAACTCTACAGTTGTGCAATAAAATTAACTTAAAAAAGATCTACATTTCTCATTTTCATTCATGGAGATAACATGGAAAATGTGCCATCCTTTAGTGGACGATTTCTGTCACCTGGTGGAAAACATAAACTCATTAGTTCATTTGCCATTTCCACTCCCTTTAATAGTTATTTTCACACGTTTTGCTTTGTTATAACAAATTTAAGCAATTTTATTGTACTGAAGTATTGGCAAGTGTAGGGTCACAAAGTCTGAACATTTTTTTTATTTTTTTTTACATTTAATTTAAAAATAAATACTGTGCAAAAGTTTTAGATCCGTAAGATTTTGTATGTTTTTAAAAGAAGTCTCTTCTGCTCACCAAGGCTGCAATTATTTGATAAAAAATAAAAATAAAAAATAATATTGTGAAATATTATTACAATTTAAAACAGCTGTTTTCTATGTGAATATACAGTAAAGTGTAATTTATTCCTGTGATCAAAGCTGAATTTTCATCATCATTACTCCAGTCTTCAGTGTCACATGATCCTTCAGAAATCATTATAATATGATGATTTGATGCTCAAAAAACATTCTTTATTATTTTCAATGTTGAAAACAGTTGTGTACAATTTTTTTTTCAAAATTCTTTGATGAATAGAAAGTTCAAAAGAACAGCGTTTATTTAAAATAGAATATTTTCTAACATTATAAATGTCTTTACTGTAACTTTTGATCAGTTTAACTCATCCTTGATGAATAAAAGTATTGATTTATTATATTTCTTTCCCCCAAAAATAAAATTTAAATTCTTACTGACCCCAAACTTTTGAAGGGTAGAGTTTAATGTTACAAAAGCTTTAGGTTTCAGATAAATGCTGTTCTTTTTTAGTTTCTATTCATCATAGCATCATGAAATCAAAATGTAAAAAACTGTTTTCAACACTGATAATAATCATAAATGTTTCTTGAGCATCAAATCATCATATTAGAATGATTTTTGAAGGATCATGTGACACTGAAGACTGGAGTAATGATGATGAAAATTCAGCTTTGATCACAGGAATAAATTACACTTCACTATATATTCACATAGAAAACCGCTGTTTTAAATTGTAATAATATTTCACAATATTACTGTTTTTTTTTGTTTTTTTTTAATCAAATAATTGCAGCCTTGGTGAGCAGAAGAGACTTCTTTTAAAAACATAAAAAATCTTACCGATCTAAAACTTTTTCACAGTACTCCTACTGTATTTCAAATGAAAATAGCATCATTGTTTTCTAAAGTATGCCTCCATGGGTGTGAATCACTCCATTTTCGCTGGAGGAAAACAACTGTGTGATGAGGGGTGAAAAACATTATTACAGTCGGATGGGAATTGGAAAACCGTTTTGTATTGCTTCCGCATCACATTATGTAAACTGTATTAATGATAAAAAACTGCACAGATGTAGGTGTCATGATTATCTATCAATAACTTATCAATGCACACACCTTGTCCTCTGCTGCTGTTGGCGCTGCGTTGGGTAGCAGGATTGAAGAACATGCTGAATAACGCAGACTAAAATACAGGGAGGAGCCAAAGCCTGCCACCTTTTTCATGGGAGTTTTAAAAGGGAATGAGGTGATCCTTAATTCCTGTACAGATTATGGAGAAATCAACTTTATGGCTAAAGTCAACATCTTTATTCATAAATATGTCCTCATTGGTGTAAAATGACCTCTGCCAATGTTCTGACTTATATAAGCGAGTGCCAAACAAGTAACATCAAACATATTCACCCTCCACGCAAACACATCCCATATATACATATCAGTTAAATCGTTTGTATGATAGAAAAACATGAGTTTCCAACGCAGCTTGTCATAAATCCAGCATTCTCAGTCAATGATGGCACGATGATTTCAGTCAATAAACATCCAAAGGAAGTTCCACAGGTTTAAGCAGTTCGAAGACAATAATCCATTGATAATTCCCTCGCGCATTAAACGGTTGAACTTAGCATAAAACAGTCCAGTAGAGAAACTTGTCTCAATACTTATTTAGCATGTGCTCAGAACATAAGGCTTAAATAAGTAGCGAAGAAAATAACTATTTCTCCTCAAAACCACTGTAGCGTATGGACCAATCAGACACACAGTAATTATTCATTATATTTAATGAATAATCCAGTAAACTCACTCTCCCAACAAAGGTCTATGAAACTCCCCCGAAACTAACATCCCAAATGAAGCGAACACATTGGCAGAACTCTGTGTCCTGTTAAAGGACACAGTAAGACTGATAAGAAGACTTTTACGACCTCAAAAGGAATGTTCAGAGAGGAAGAGAAATAAACCCTGTTAATCCTATATATTCTATATATATATCCACTTGGGAATTGTATAAACATGTATCTAATTTTCCCATCTCATGATTTTCCTTTTATGTGGTTTGGCCTATGTTTTCTTGTAAACTCTAATGGGTTAATGTTTCAAACTTTGCAAACTATGGTTAACCAAAATCATGTGTGGGATGTTTGGTCTCTATAAACTCCAAACTTTGTCCCCCATTTGTTAATTTACATTACATTTTGCTATTATAAGAATTGTTAAGATTCTTCTCTTAAACACCCAATGAAATTACATATTCAAATGCCTCCTAGAACACAAATGGTCGTAAAAGGCTCTTATTCTTATTGGCTCAAAGAACCCCAGAGGGTGTGACATCTTCACGCTTTAAAAATCACTGATCACAAGATCAGTTTTCTCTCTTGTTCTCTTTGGCCTTCTCTGTATGTTCAGGGTGCTGTGCTGTCCTGCATGGCCTCAGCAGGCCCCAAGGCAGCAGGCCTTGACTCACAACCAGCCATGTGCTCATTCAGGAGAGAGAGAGGACTCTCTCAACCACAACAGAACCAAGGACGACCTCAGGAGTTTGGCACAACGTCTTTAACTCAACGCAGAAGAAGTCCATCGCAACTATCACCACTTACTCCATGTGCCCTGTCTGGCCCGGGGCCAGCAGGTCACATTCTACAATCCAGCCATGAGAACAGAGTCGAACTAACCATGCAATACAACAGAGAAGAAAACGATTGCAACTTCACTCACAGAACCATCAACGACTTTTCAAATTTCAAATTTTCAACAACTTCAAGAATTGTTCCCACCGCAAAGCTATGCAAGTATCAATTCAATGAGAAGCTCTGAAAATGATATGCTGATGGTTCTTTTCATTAGTTAAATGGATCTTTTCCATAGTTCCATTTCCTGCTTCCAGCTCCATTATATCACTCACCATTTTACCTATACATGTATGTATGTATGTATGTATGTTTGTTTGTTTAGTTTAGTTATGTTTGTGATTTAGTTAATAAAACTTGTGCACATGTATTTGGTTCTGATTCACTGCTTGCAAGCAAAGTCTCTTTGTTTTTACGATCTTGATCTTGTTACATGCTCTAAGCACTGTACATGCTAAAAAATTAATATTTTTCTGTGGCCATGGAAGATACCCTTTTCTTAGAATAAATGAATAATCAAAAGAGTTCGTTGGACGAACTGATTAATTGATTGTAATATTAATTTAGCTACATCAAGTTAATCCAATTAACTGACCCAAATATTCATAATTAATCATAACAAGTTATTATTGATTATTAATATTTCATAGAGCTAATTTGTTACACAACAGATGAATACCTTGAGCTACAGCTCACATCCATGGGTGCTTCTCAATTCTTATTTGTGCATCCTCATTTCCTTTCCTCGCGTCTCAGCCTCTCAGACGGAGGAATCGAATGAAAGCTTTTTTTATACATTGGAATACTTGATCACTCGAGCGTCACTTCATAGCATCATCAGCTGCACTCAAAGGATCTGCCCTTATGTTGATGTCCTTCAAGATGGCTGAGCTCGATCGGGTCATAGGATGGAGGACGGAGGAGCGAGGAGACGAGGAGGGATATTGAGAAACACCCCATGTTGTTTGTCACCTCCCCCTTAAAGGTGGGGTATGTGATTTCCAAAACGGCTGGCAGACTTACTGTCCAATGATTCTAGGTGGTCTTGGAAATGATTGGCTGGAGTTTTTCAAGTCCTGCCCGTTCCACAGATGATTAAATTGATTAATTTTCATTTCAGTGCTTCTAACTCAGTGGCTGTAAGTGGGTTATGAATAGGATTTCAAGTGATTTTGAAAAAATTGACAAAAAAGAGAATCACATACTCCACCTTTAACTTCACTTCTTCTCTGCTTATATCCGCATCCTCCCCCCTCAGAACTGAGTACATCGCCCCCTAGTGTAGCGGAAAAGCACTAGTAACAGTGAATTCAACCTAGAACTGTTACATGTTGTTTATATTCTGTTGGGTGAAGTTTGTGTTGTGTCGGTCCCCTCGGCTGTATCTCTGCTTCAATAGTCAGTTTGATCCTGATGGTTTCCGTCAGCCCCATCAGCAGCCTGTTATTGCACTCTCAGCCAACTGTACATATCACCCACAAGACATTTCTAACACGCACACACAAACAGAGATCTCACAAACACATGCTGCTGACACACACACACACATCCAAAACTATGACCGAACGTCCTCATTTATAATTCATATTATAGTCCAAATCATAGCATGTTGCCATCTTTCCACAAAATGCCAATAATAGAATGTCCTCGTCTGAGACTCTTTCCAGCATGATGCTCCTGCCATTCCCTATTAACCCTGTTACTGAAATGGCAACTTGCTTTTTCACACTAAGTATCACTTGCTCACCAACTCCTCATGAGTTCACGAGCAATGCATTCTCTGTTGGGTGAGGCGATGAGGGGGGGAAAGGCTTGTTGCCATGGTGAGGAGAAAAACGACCACGTTCAATTTCCCCCGTGAGATTATTTATAGTTGTCTTTATTGGGCTTTATTGAAAGGAAAAAAAAGAAGATAGGGAGAGAAAATTGCTCACTGGTCGGAACAATATGTTGTTATGGTACAAACTGATGGCAGGTCACAGGATTCAAAATGGAAGGGCACTTTTATTTAGTCACAGAACCAATTAGCGAGCAGCCCCCTTTTTTGTTCAGGCGTAATGTGGTTTACACCTCCACCTTACACCTCCACCGCTTATGTGCATGCAGGTTTGTTGGTAGTGTTTCGTAATAGATTGTTTATTTCTGTGAAAAGGCTTTTGCTTCTGAGTTCAGTCTGGACTGCCACAATAATATGAGTAATAATAAGTTGAGAATTTTTTTTCAAAATGTGGTTCTTAAAGAGATCCTATTATGCCCTTTCACAAAGTCTTGATTTTGTTTTTGGGGTGTACTATAATATGTTTTCATGGTTGATTGTTCAAAAATTGCATGATAAATCGCATTATTTTTCCACATATTTTACATTAGCACCTCTCTCCCCAGTCTGGCTTGAATGCGCGGTTTAATTCCTGTTTTCGATAAAGCCCCTCATTCCAAAATACGAAATGTGCTGTGATTGGTTAGCTGGCCCAGTGTGTTGTGATTGGCACCATAGATATCCATAATAAAGGCTAGATGTCTTACGGTGGAGTCTCTATCGTCATCACCGGCGGCCATCTTGTCACAGGCTAGCTTTCTGGCAGGCTCTGTGATACCTGATGTAAGGTGAGAACACAAATACTCTTATCTCGCGGAAATCTTGTCCGAATTACAAACGGTTTGGATTCTTATTAAAGGTGCAATACGCAAGTCTCTGAGTTTTTGCAGAACTACGCCCCCTCTGGCGACAAGCGAAACTGCAACCAGAGTTGTGCACGCTCATAGACCACACGCACACGCACGCATGCATGAGCTGTTCATAACTAAAGGAGCATCTGCCGAACAGATCTTTGGTGTACAGCCAAAATGTCTTCAGAGGTAATAAAGTTATAAATCTGCAAGTCATTTCAAATATATGGAAGGAAAGACATTTGAGTAAATTACTCATATGTGTGAGGGGAAAACGGGGGTAGTAGAAAACTTTGTTTATGTGTTTACTGTATCCACCTATGATTGTATTGTTATGAAAACACGTTCATGAACAATATAATTGATTACTTCGCAATAGCTCAAAATAATAATCATACCGTACACGGTTGGTCAACAACGTTCACTCAAATGTCTCAAGGTAATAAACAATCAAATGTCACCATGACGTTTTCATAAAAGCCAAACAGGCTAATCCGCCGAAGACTTGCGGGGTTCAGCCTGTTTTATTGATCTGCTAAGTAGAATATTCCAATAACAATACATCCTTTTTCTGTTAGAATTTACTCAAAATTTGTGCCTAATTATCGGTCATATTTTTCAGCATGTTATATCACACTCAAGAAACTTGAACTGTTTTGCTAATCACTAAACTACATGTAGCGCTGATTTATTTAGTAGATATTTTGACAGGGACAATACACACTGACAAACATTAATGTGAAATGTGTCAATACTTTATTTAGTAAATAGAATCCCGTTTGAGACCAAGAGCAGACCGGAGATCTCTCCATTTGTTGAATGCCTTCCCGAGGTTGACTCTCGTCTTACTCCGACGCCTGTCTGACTCCAATTTGGCCCTTTTGGTGGCACTAGACAAAATTTTTCTTTTCTTTACTTTACGTGGAGTTTGTGTTGGGGTTTGGAATGGACTCCAAGCCAGTCTATTTGAATCCATCTTCTACCTTTGACGCACGAGTTGTCTTCGCTGATGCGGAGAATGGCGGCTTATACACAAACCTGCGAGACATAGCCTGGTGAGCGTGAACGCGCATGACGTCACGCCCAGTCTCAAATTCGAGCCTGAATCCCTCTTATATATTTTACTGTACAGGATTATAGAGGCAATCTCAGTGAGCAGAGAAGGGCTCATTCAGCCCATCAGGCAGTTCTTTAAGCATGTATAGGATAGAAAAACAGGTATTTTTAACATGAAAAGTTGCGCAATGCACCTTTAACGTTATCGATGTGTTTGGAGCAAGTGGTGGTTTGTAGTCTCAGGTTTGGCGCTCCTATTGGTTTTTGATTTGACGAGTGTCGTAGGAGAAGCCAGACTGCAGGACTGTGCATCAAATCTTCTGACACTGCCAGAATTTCATCTGAGGTCAAATTTGATCGCAACAGTCATTAATCGGCTGTTACATGTCAAACTAACGATCAAATACTTCAGATTTTGGCCTAGGATCAGAGGAATATTTTAGGAATCTTAAAGGACAAGTTCGGTATTTTACATTTAAAGCCCTTTTTTAAGATTGTTTTAAGAAACGATCTTAAAACAGGGCTTGAAGTGTAAAATACCAAACTTGCCCTTTAACATTTGTCTCAGATGGCCAAATCGTACAGTGTGAACCTGGCTTAATGACGGGTACATATTTGTACGATTTTGGGCTGTCCCAGAAGAAAGATTACCAATCGTGGCGTTTTTCTGTGGTCGTGGCTCCTAAACGGTAGTCCTATGTCATACAGTGATAGAGGTTCAAAGACGATCGTTGTTGTCACGGTCTTGCGACCAAAGATAGCCAACGATAATTTTGGCAGAAATTTGTTTGCTACTACGATCTACGTCTACTGACTATCCAATAAAAACGCAACATGAAATGATTTATTGATAATGTGACATGGTGCTAAAACTTAAAACTACTTACCTCAAGCTCCATTTGCAAAATTGGCATGCCAATTTGGCCTCTTTTCCTAGCCATGACCACGTCCATATTCTTTTCTTTCGCTTCCTCTTTTTTTTTCGCCGCACATAAAATCCACAGTTGCCAAAATGTGATTCATCTTGTTCTATTTGTTTACCACTAGCGCATGCTGATGACGTTTTATTCTTCTATACTAACTTGCGCTCTAGCCTACGATTCAATAGGTGTCATCATCGTACAGTTTATTAGATCCATGTCGTACAGTGTGATTTGTTGTACAGTGTGATCTTATAGGATTGCCGAAATCGCACAGTCTGTAGCAGGCATAAGGGAAATGTGTTGACATATAAAGATTATTTATAATCTTTCAAATTAAAAGTCATTATATTTTTACTACAAGAGCTGTGTTTAGATAATCGATGTGCTAAACTCTAGTATGTGTTCAATGAAGCTGAGACTTCTGAAGGTTTAATCAAATTAGCTTAAATGTTTAATGAACAAGTGAGTATTCATTAATAAATGGTCAAAAGCAAGTTGAAGGATCCTGTATGTCCTAAATAGCTAATAGACATGTGCGGGGACACACATAGCGTTGCTTTTGATTTCATTAAATGTGTCCCATCATCTGTTTGTGTTGCTCAAGTTTATTTCCAGTTGTTATTCTTCACGAGTAAGGTCGGTTACTCAGAAATCATTTAGATGTGCCAAAATCTGACATAGTGATTACTGAGCACTTCTTTGCACACATCCCCTCTCTCTGTCTTTGTGTCTCTTCCTCTTGTGTTTGTTTTCTTTGATCAAACAGATCTGCAGCAAGAAATCTTCCATAGAGTGTGTGTCAGAGGGTGTGTAACTCAAAGAGTGACTTCGTGCTGCTCTCATTAATGACAGCCAGCGTAATTAGTTTGGCCCAGAGAGAGAAACTCTTGGCTGCCGTTTCATCTGTCAGCATAGTTTGATTGTTTTAAAGCACACTTCAATGAAACAGAAATAGAGAGAGGAAGACGAGGGAGGAACAAAAAAAGGTCAGCTAAAGATAGTTTTATATATTTTGCAAAAGTTGTTGCCACATTCCTGTGTGGTTGCTATGGTGTTAGGGGTAGTTGTCTGCCCGTGCAAAGTTTGCTGCCACAATTTTAAACACAGTTTCTTGGGAATTTTAGTGGTTCCTAAGATTTTTCTTCTGTGTTCTGGGTGGTTGCTAGGGCATTGCTAGGAGGTTGCTAATATGTTTTGGGCTGTTTCCCCCAAAAAGACCATAAGCCCAGTACACAAAACTCATTGGCAATAATGGTCTCGATGATCTACTTAGGCTTACAATGCTTTGGGGAAACATAGCTGTTTGTGGTTGTTAGGGTTGCCCACTCAAAAGCTTCCCCAATGATATGTGGTTTCTAGGGCATTGTGAGTAGTTACTAGAACATTTTTATGTGGTTGCTAGAGTAGTTATAAAGGTGTTGCTATGTAGTTGTGAGAGTGTTCTGGGTGATTACTAGAGCATTGTTATGTGGTTGCCAGATCATTCTGATAGTTGCTAAGGTATAAACAGCCATGAGCCTATGTGGTTTTAGGTCGTTTTGAGTAGTTAATAGAGCTTTGTTATGTGGTTGCTAGTGTTCTGGTGGTTATAACACTTGCTATTTAGTTGTGAGGGTGTTATGGGTGATTACTAAAGCATTTTATGTGGTTGCTTGGGTGTTCTGATAGTTGCTAGGGTGTTGCTATGTGGTTGCTATGGCGTTTTGTGTAGTTACTAGAACATTGTTTTGTGATTGCTAGAGTAGTTATAAAGGTGTTTCTATTTGGTTGTGATGGTTTCTGGGTAATTACTAGAGTATTGTTATGTGATTAGAGTGTTCAGATTGCCTGAGTGTTGCTATGTGGTTGCTATGGTGTTTTAAGTAGTTACTAGAACATTGTTATGTGGTTGCTAGAGTAGCTAGTTATAAAGATGTTGCAATGTGGTTTGTTGCATTCATTTACGAGCATGTTTAATTTGTAATGTTAATGCTTTGTTCAAAGCACTAACCCTAAGTATGACCTTGCCTTAAAAAACACCACTAATAAATTTGAGTAAGGACAATAATTGCAATTATTAGAGAGTGAAGAACAAAGTAGTGTGGATGAGGAAGTGAACAGGGAGAATTGTGAAGCTCTAGTGTGAGTAGAGTGCAGTAGAAAGCACAAGATGAGCATCTTTATTTATGGATTTCCACTCAGTCTAATTTATAGCAAGTTCCACTAGGATGCATCTGAAATGCTTCAGGGGGCAATGAATGAGCTCAGCCTTACACAACAACTCAAATATGAGCCTTTATGAGGATGTATCAAGCACACACACACACACACACACACACACACACACACACACACACACACACACACACACACACACACACACTCTCATACACACTCTCTCTCTCTCTCTCTCTCTCTCTCTCTCACTCACACACACACACACACACACACACACACACACACACACGCACGCACACACACAGATGGACACAATTAAACATTTGTTGGTCTTTATTCAATTAATCTCATTTATGCTTTTGTACATTTAAACTTGACCCCTCAAGACACGTTGCACCAAGTTTGATGTCAATGATTTGTTTTCAAGTGGATTTTTCCAGTGAATTTCAGATATGAATATAGTGCATAATTAGTTGTATACTATATTATATTTTTGGATCCTGTTTGGAGCTGTTTGCTATATTAATATATAGATTTTATTGTATTTTATTTTTTTGGCTGTGTCTCAGCTAAGAAGTACAGACAAAAGCACATTTTCATTTTTCTTTTATTTTCAGAGTTATATATGCCTCCCTAAGTAGAAAGAAAGCAGAGAAATCTAGTTCCTCTGGGAAAAGACATAAACATCAAGCTATTTTTCTGCCAAAACTACAACATTTGAACACACTCACTGGCAGCTCATGCATTAATATAATGCATGCCATGACATCGTCTATAAAGATTTAATCAGAAACAGACGCTATGGTTTATTTATCAGTCTCATTAAATAATCATACACTTTACATTTGTTTCAGCTCTCCCATCAATCGGTTGAACGTACACGTTCATGGATTTGCATATTTCATCAAAACAAAACAAAGTTGCTTGGAAATAAGTGTATTTGGATGTGCGTGTTCTAACTTTGTCTTGAGAGAAGATTAGTTTGACTTCATCTGTTATCAAAGAAAGGGATAGAAGCAATTCATTATTCTGTTTTCTTCATCTCCAGTTCAGTCTTGCCGTTCTTACAAAGGCAGAGAGAGATGTAGTAATAAGGCAAGAGATTTACTCTATGCCAGCTTTCACACACACATAGACAATGTCAGGCAGGAGTCACCACACAGCATGAGGAGGTGAAGTGTGTAAATGAGATTTATTTGAAGATAAAAGTTTTAATAGTCTTTGTATACGTGCTTATCATGACTGTGTGGGTGAATGCCTCTTCCTTTAATGCACATTTCAGTGTGTGTGTGTGTGTGTGTGTGTGTGTGTGTTTGTGTGTGTGTGTGACTTAGCGTGCTTTACACAGCATCATACTTCAGTCTTCAGTGTCACATGATCCTTCAGAAATCATTCTAAAATGCTGATTTAGTGCTCAAGAAACATTTCCTATTATTAGCAATGTTGAAAACAGTTGTGCTGCTTAAAACTTTTGTGGAAACTATGACCCATTTTTTTCACGATTCTTTGATTAATTGAAGATCGACATTTATCTAAACTAGAAATCTTTTGTAGCATTATGTCTTTACTGTCACTTTTAATCAATTTAATGCATCCTTGCTGAATAATAATAATTGAATAATACATTGGAACAAAGCATTTATATATTTCAGACATTATTTTGAAACATCACATTTATTTTTAAGAGCCATCTACACATCATGGTCTGTTTCATAAAAATAATAATGTATGACATCTAATGGTATCGTCATGGGTGAAGCTAAACTCTCTTTAGCCATGATATAGCACATGCTGAATGCTCATGTTCTGTATAAACATCCATCTCACTGGAAGGCATTGATCTCAGTACAGTCATTGATCTTTTAGTAAATGCTCTTAATGAATTCACAGCCTCACAAATGACTTCAAGCATGAACAACTGATTTCTCATTTTGACACAGTAAACAGGATATAGCTGAATAAACAGCAAAATGTGTCAGTCCTTTTCTTTCAGTCTTAATCTGTCTTTGGCTATATTTTTCGCTCCTCTCATCTCTGTCTTTCTTCGGATTTGGCGAGGGATGCCTGGAGAGGTTTTTCACATGCTAATGTTGGTGTTCTAACAACACTGCTGCATTTATTGTGCCGTCCTATATACTGTATGGTTATGCATCATATGATTTACATCAACAAATCAACATAAGTTTGAAAGAGCATTGGTGATTTTATGATTTTTCATATGAGGACAGTCATGAATACTCCCAATAATTTTTATAATCTTTAATTTTTAATAATCTAATGCTCACCAATGCCGCCTTTAATTAATCAAGAATACAGCAAAAAAAATAATATTGTTAAATATGATTGCAATTTAAAATAACAATTTTAATATATTTTAAAATGTAATATATTCCTGTGATGCAAAGCTGAATTTTCAGCATCATTACTCCAGTCTTCGGTGTCACATGATTTGGTGCTATTATTATCTATGTGAAAAACAGTTGAGCTGCTCACAATTCTTTATTACAAAGCATTTATTTAAAATAGAAATCTTTTGTAGAAATGTAAGTATTTACTGTCTGTCAATTTAATGTGCCCATTCTGAATAAAGGTGTTAATTTCTTTCAATAATAATAATAATAAATCTACTGACCCCAAACATTTGAACGGTAGAATTATGGGTATGGGTCGATACCCATGTTGATTATTTATATATATATTTCCCAATATATATTTTCAGTGCATATGCTGTATTTAGCATGCTAACAGTGTGCTTGGTCTTTAAATTCTTCCCGTTTAAAGCATTCCTGATAAAGACTCCTGCTAAAGAAATACACATTCAGACAGACATGTTTGGCCATTCTGTCAAATCTCACATTGTGTTTTGAGTGTCGCACCAAGTTAAGTAAGTTAAATACTCCAATTTTAAAAAATGTGTCTTGAAACTCCTGTGTTCTTTTCCAGTTTAGTGCACTCATTCTATCTGTTTTTGTAGACCAGAACACATGTAAATGTTCTTGATCGGGGTCAGTTGGCTCCGACACCAGTCTACTTTTACAAGTTGTCCAGTTCAGACAGATTAGTCTACTATTCATTTAGGCAACCATTTACATCGCTAGCACGATGGCCTGGATGTAACATTACACCCTGAATTGTTACAAATGTTT
The DNA here is from genome assembly GCA_031834385.1 of Semotilus atromaculatus. Taxonomy (NCBI): domain Eukaryota; kingdom Metazoa; phylum Chordata; class Actinopteri; order Cypriniformes; family Leuciscidae; genus Semotilus; species Semotilus atromaculatus. Next base: position 15,549,161 of record JAULUF010000084.1, read on the forward strand.
TTTGAATATCAGTCCTCTATAGTGGACACTATGTAGTATGAACTGAATCGTTAATGCATATTTTTTTCTCCCTCTCTGTTTTTGTTTCTCTCTCCTTTTGTTCCTCTTGTTTTTCATTATTTCACATTATCTGTTTGTCCTCTACGTTACTTTCTGGCCCTCTTGTCTCTCTGTCAATCTGTCTTTCTGCAGTAGGCACAGTGTGTGTGGATGAGGCTGTGAGAGGGTGAGTGTATCAGGATGACGATGAAAGGCTTGTCCTCTAGCCGTAGCCACCACCACACACTCACCCACTGCGACCCATCCTACGACTCTTTGACCCTCCGCCACGAACGACGGCCTTATGTCCTCAACCCGGCCCACACGACTGACCAGGGCTTCTACGGGTGCCAGTCTGATCTGGCTTGCAGCACATTTCCACGCCGACATCACGGCTCACAGCACGAGTTTAAGGGCGAATGCGCCATTGTGCCCTATGTGGGACCGGGGGGCGTAGCCGGGGGAACTGGGGGTGGGTACAGCCCTTGTGGCCCAACTGGCATCCCCCCGTCCCTTCTGGAGAAGTTTGACCAGCAGCAAACAGTGAGGAAGGACGGGTATCACACATTGCAATACAAACGGACGGCGGCGCTCGAGCACCAGCGCAGCGACAGTCCTGGGCGAATCCGCCACCTCGTACACTCTGTCCAAAAACTGTTCACCAAATCCCATTCTCTAGAAGGTCCTAGTCAGCGCAGCCTCAACGGAAATGACCCCGCCATCCCATCCGATGCAATGGCTACAGCTGCATCCCACCCGAACGTATCCTCCATGACTGTAGGCACCCTACACAAGCCGTCTAGCAACAAGCGGGGAAAGAGCAAGGAGCGCAGTCGCTCCGAGCCCAAACCTCGTGCACGGACGCCTGGGTCTGGTTACTGGAGCTCAGACGACACTCTGGACAGAGAGATCTGCCTCTACCACCAGCATCAACCCTCTGGAGTCATGACCATGGGCCGCCATCCGGACAAATCCCAGTCCCACTACTTCTTGGGACAGAGCTACAACACCCTAGGAGGGGGACGCTCGTCCCTGAAGACCTCACGCAGCAACAACGATATTGGAAGTTGTTCCACATGCTCCAACTCCACAGGAGGCGCTCTGACTTTCGGAGGCCCGACGGCAGTGGACCAGGCTGGGCCACTCCTCAAGAAGAGCTCCTGGTCCAGCACGCTAACGGTGAGCAGGGCCCGAGAGGTGTACCAGAAGGCCACGGTCAATATCGATAAAGCCCTAGTCAAAGCACAGACCTGCCAGCAGGGACGAACCTGTCAGTTTTTACAGGTAGGAGAGAGATTTATCTTCCCTTCATCACAACGACCATCATCATCATTGCCATCGGTGTCATTAGGTCAGCTTCCACACTTAATGGTTTGTGCTGAGGATGCATGTGCATTTGGTTTCTCTGTGTGGAAGGTGTGACATCTCTTCATCTTTCGTTTCATCTCGTGCTTCATCTCTCATCACGTTTCCCGTCTTTCAGCGCATGATCTTTCTGCTGTGTTTGCATGTTTGTGAAGAGTGGACATGTCTATGTTCGGGGGCTGTTCACACAGAATGCATTCTTGCGTCTGTCCGGTTTGTGATTGTTTTCTTTGATGATGTGTGCGTTTTGATGAATATTGCTGGGTTTTAAATTTGTCATTGAAAATCTATGAATTGTCCTATGCAAGACTGCAATAACGCCTCACTGTTTTTTAATAGTTTTTGTCTGAAAAAGTGCTAGAGGGATGTCATTGACCATTGCGATGGAATACTGTATGTAACTTCAGATGGTTTCTATGAGTATGCATAGAGGTTAATGTTCCAGGACTCTTTGGCCAGAAATGTGTAAATATGGTCAAATTTTGACTTCTGAGGGGCTCTTGTAATATCAGAGGAACTCAATGAGCATGTATATAAAGTTCAATATCAAGGACTCTTTGGCCAAAAATATGGTCAGTGGGACCATAATAACATCAGAAAAAGTCTATGAGAACTAACTTTTTCCGGTTTGCATTACACATTGATAACACAGTCTCACTGTTTTTGCATGAAAATGTGCTAAAGACACATCTCTGACAATAACGACAAGTCTTGATTACTCGTAATAGTTTTGTATGAAAACGGTCGTCTTTGACCACTGTAACAGATCATGCTGTTTTAAATAATTTTCACATGAAAAGTGTGCTAGATGGCATCTTTGCCCATTGCAATGTTTCTCACTTGTATTTTGCGTTTTTTTGTATCTAAAGATACCTGCATTCTGTTTTATTCCACTAAGCCTTTGTCTAGCTGATTTTAACGCAACAAAATGTCCTGTGTGAACAGCCCCTTTTAATTTCAATGTGTTTTTGAATGTATTAACATATGCTCAGGACTGACATGCTGTGTTTTAGTGGCACTGTGACAGATTAAAATGAACTCAGAGACCAAGGCTTGTGCTTTGTTTTCTTTGTTGTGGACTAAGGCTGTGTGATATAGAGATCACAAACAAATAAATGAGGGATAACTGAGGAAAAAAATCCGCCCGCTGCCCTGGAGATCAACGACTGTTTGTGTGAAGATTAAGAGAGAAAAAAAAAGGATTTTGTGTTTGTCCTTCTGCTATCTCTCTCAGTCTTATTTGTTCCCAATGTGACACAGTAACTAAGTCACAGGAAAAAGAAAATGTAGATGTAGAAAACAGAAAAGAAAAGAGGAGAGCAGTGGAAAAGAGGGTTCATGAAGAATGGAGAATTGGGAGAGGAAAACAGAAGAAGAGTTATATATTGAAGACAACTAATTTGAAGTGAAAGTGTGTGACTATGCTAGCTCAGGAAATTACAGACAAATGAATGAATGCAGGGGCCAGAGTAAAGTATGTATATGGGAGAGAGTCAGGAAGAGAATGAGAGAGGAAGGGTAAGTGAAGACGTTGCAGCTAGTGTCCGGAGAGATAGAGGAACTAAATAAAAAGGCAGAACTCAAGAGAACTGCCAAAGAGCCCATATCTGAGCCCCCATCTGCAGTAATGAGAGTCAGTCTGCTAATAGAGTTAGCTTCACTGTAAGTGCGCAGACTTGCCATGGATAACTTTAGACATCGTATTTGCCGGTATGGCTATAGTTACTTTAATACTAAGGTCACGATCATCTTCATAGCAGACAGAGTCTGTACTCAGTACTTTGTTTCCTTTTTGTCCCGCTCTCTCTCTCTCTCTCTCTCTCTCTCTCTCTCTCTCTCTCTCTCTCTCTCTCTCTCTCTCTCTCTCTCTCTCTCTCTCTCTCTCTCTCTCTCTCTCTCTCTCTCTTTCTCTCTCTCTCTCTCTGCACCTCTTCCTCATTTCCATCCTCTACTCTTTAAAAAAAAAAGAGTAGCATTCCGTAGAGAGTGGATCCTTTCCCCTGGTTTGAACAATATCTCTCTTTGTGCCCCTTTCTCTTCTGTTTTCGGTGACGGAGGAAAGGTTGTTGGCTTCTCCCCCTAGTAGAGCGTGTGAAAAAGAGGGGAACGTGTGAATGAATTGCGTTAGCATGCGACGCACATCATGCAGTGAGCCTGCAGCCGGGCTCACTATAGTTCTCCTACACTGGCCACTAAAAATGGTGGAAGATTTTAACAGAAACTGAGCCGTGCCGGATAATATGAAATGATTGTTATTCATCTCAGAGAGGTGAGAGGCTTTTGAGGTGAGGGTTTTAGAAGCACACGTTACGTGTGTCGTACATGAATAGTGCAAGTGGGTGTAAAATGTTTTCAAGATCGTTTTCAGATAATGATGTTGGTTGTGCAGAAGTCAATATTGGGTTTTGTAGTGTAGGCAGCAGGTGTTAGTGTGTGGGTACGGGTTGCATAAGGCCGTGCGTGTTATGCCAGGATGCGCTTTTAGCTTTTTAAGAGTGTATTATCTGATGTATCAAAGAGGTTTTATGTGTTATAGAGATAATGTGGTAAGAGATTGAGAAGTCATAGTCATAGTGGCGTCATCTAGCAGGGAGGGTTTCTGTTTAATACTTTATAGAATAATCACACATTAAGCATTTGTGATGTATTAGTAAACAGTTAGTCATTCATAAAGCATTGATTGTATGTTTTTAATACATTGAACAGCACATAATTTATTCATGGAAAGTTGCAATTAATTATTATGCATTTATCTATAAGATTTAGGACATATGTAGCCTCAGTGGGAAATTAGTTTATTTATTAGAATTAGAAAAAAGATTAATAAAATATTTACATAGTTTAAACATAAATGTTTAAAAATGTAAACATATTTAAACATAAATACATATACACTAAAATGTAAACAAATATTCATATTTTGCACTCACATAAACAAATATGAAACATATCATCAGGTTACATATCATCAGGTTTCCATCCATTTAACTTTTACAATATTTTTGTATTAAATTTCTATTTGATTATATAGATATTTATATTTAGTTTTATACATTTTCAGTTTCTTCATCATATTTAAAAGTGATCTGTAATTAGATTAAAAAAACAGTTTTCAATTTTAGTGGATTAAAATTATTTACAGTGTTTATATGCATTTATATTTAATGAATTGCATATAAACCGATCAGTATTGATTACACTATAACAGCTGTTCCCTTTCAAGGGAACTCGCGCTGCATAGATTGACGCTAAGGGAACGCTTTGCTTGATGACTTCTTGAAGCACATGTAAAATCAGTACAATGGTGTGACGGAACGTCAGAGGCGGGTGACGTCATGAACCAGGAAACTATAAAGCCTGCCCAAAACAGAGCAGTGCTAGCATTTGTGTCTTCAGTTGCGTTCATTGTGAAACTGTCCTTGTCATATTTGGTTGTTGTTTTGTCTTTATATCTGAGATATATATATATATATATACGTATATATATATATATATATGATGTGCTTCCAATGCGGACACTCCGATCCTGCCTGGCGTTCTTTAGCGAGGACGCTCAGGCTCGCGTTCCCCATGGCTCTGGCCTTGCTGCTGCCGAGGCAGAGCGGCGATCACCGACATAGGCTTTACAAATGGAACTATCAGCGGGGTTAGAGATGGGCCTCAGCCTTATCTCTGCCTTCAACTGATAGATCCAGTGCCTTCTCTCAGGGTTTGGAAGCACACGCTGCGGTTCCTTTCCGCTCCGATTGAGGCACAGACACTGCAACTATCTAGTTCTGAGGATCTGGACGTTGTCAGTGTCGATGCAAGAGATTCTGAAGATTCGCTACCTCAGTCGTATGCATTTGAAGAGCAGGTTGAGGTTGTGACAAGAGCGGTTGAAAGACTGAGTATTGGCTGGCCAGCAGATAAACAGGACGTTCGTTTCAAAAGTAAACTGGACGAACGCTTCCTACCATCACGGTCACAACCTCAACGTCGTGGCCTACCGTTTTTTCACCGATCTCCACACAGAGGTGTCGAGATCGTTGGAGAAACCCTTTTCATATAGAGTGCATAGTGCACAAACATCTAATTATTCCTCTATATCCAACTATAAAGAGCACGGTTATGGGAAGATGCCAAAAGTGGAAGAGACGCTTGCAAGCTATCTCTCCCCTGAAGCGGCATCATCCCTAAAGGCCCCTGCATTACCCACTAAGCCAGTCAGAACCACATCATCATAAGCGGGTAAAGCTTATTCAGCCACTGGTCAGGCTGCAGCATGCCTTCACACAATGTCTCTGCTGCAGGCCTACCAAGCTGAATTGTTAGGAGACATGGATGAGGGCAGGGGAATTGTTCCTGACATAGTTTGTGAACTACGATCGAGCCACAGATTTATCTCTCAGGGCCACTAAGGAGACAGCTTATTCCATCGGCTCTATGGCAGCCCTGGTGGCCACTGAGAGGCATCTGTTGCTCAATCTGAGTAATATAAAAGACAAGGACAAGAATTGTCTTATGGATGCACCCCTGTCACCTTCTGGACTCTTCGGTGACGCTGTAAATTCAGTCGTCGAGAGGTTCCAGGAGGCAGCCAAGCAGACAGCTGCTTTCCAGAAGCTCCTCCCCTATCACTCTCATGTCTACTGGGCTGCTGAGCGGAAGGCTGCGGGGAAGAGGTCCTGAAGAGGTTGGACGCGGCCGACGTGAGAGTGTTAATGAACGTCACCTGTGAGACGCACCGGTCTCTCGATCTTCAGCTCGTCGCTCCTCTTTTTATGCTTCCGCTCCTCCGTGAGAGATGCGAGACGTTCTGTTAATGAACGTCTCACAGGTGACGTTCATTAAACACTCACACCACCGGCCTCGCGCCGTTCTCTCACGTCGGCCGCGTCCTGCTCGCCACAGTATTCTATTCACATAATGTGTATGTTACACTATAGCAGACTTCTTTGCAAACGGCAACATCTGTTTTCCTGAAGCCGAAATACTTCCACACCCTTGACTTGACGCCGACTGGAGTGTGTAACATTTCACTTTCATTGCCAGCTCGCTCTGACGGTTCCATCGCTCTTGAAAGTCAGACTCAACAATGTGTGTGAACATAGATAGACTGTGAAACGTAAGTAACGCGTGTGAAGCGGGTGAAGTAGAAGACAATAATGAGGTTAGCGCCACCCGCAGTTTAGGAATAGGTTGTACGCATATGTCGGAGCTGATGCTGAAAATAGACAGGCGGCAAAATAAACACATTAATCGATATTCTTGCGGACGCATCGATGCATCGAATCGTCGGCTGTATAATCGATGGATCGATACGAATCGATTCATATTTACACCCCTACTCATTATATGGTGTCCGTCTCCCTTCGGTGCCCTCAGGGGATTGTTCTGCCAACCCTGCCACCTCGTGCTTCAGGGCGCAGCGATATCCGGCGAGCACATATCTCAAGGAGGACCAACGGGAAACGTAGTGGCCTAGGGATGCCCGTCCCCTCCGGTGAGGGTTCCAGAGCAGTCAGTTCGCTCGTTCCTTGCTGTTACAGGGCATCGGGCTGATTGCACAACAAAAACCAGAAGCCAGTCTCGAGAGGCTGGTACCACTAGTAGAATTTTTGGCAACATGGAAGCTACTCCCATATGTTTCTCGTTGAGTCCTGCAGACCATAGAAAAAGGGTATCAAATACAGTTCGGGTCTCGCCCGCCCATGTTTATAGGGGTCCTATCCACCGTGGTGGGCCACGAGAAGGTTCTGGTAATGGAACAAGAAGTGGAAACCCTGTTGGAGAAAGGGGCCATAGAATATGTACCTCCCTCCAACAGGGAAACCGGGTTCTACAGCCGGCATTTCATAGTTCAAAAGAAGAATGGGGGGATTGCGTCTCATTTTAGATATTTAAGTGCTAAACGAGTCTGTCATGCAACTAAAGTTCAAAATGTTAACACTGAGACAAATTGTGCCACAGATCAGATAAGATCCGAGGACTGGTTTGTCACGATAGATCTCAAAGATGCGTACTTCCATATCCATTCTTCCATATAACAGGAAGTTCCTGAGGTTTGCTTTCGCCATCAAAACTTACCAATATCGAGTTCTTCCGTTCGGCCTAGCACTAATCACCCCACACTTTCACGAAATGCGTAGATGCAGCTCTTGTGCCTCTGCGCCTGCTTGGGTATTCACATCATGAACTACATCGATGATTGGTTGATTCTGGATCAGTTGGCGGTTCGGCATCTAGATGTCATTATCACCCACATAAAAGAGTTGGGGTTATGGCTAAACGCCAATGTTACGTCCTATGTATGTCTAGGGGTCAGAACGTAACAAAGTTTGATTTTAAAGAGCAATAGTCAGGGCCCTGCCACAGCACCACAACAACGAAATTCTTTTCAAAAACTTTATTCAAGTTAACAACAATTTACTTAGAGCAAATTGGGAAGGAAACAAAGACTTCAGGAGGGAGCAATGCCAAAATAACAAACAAAAGTTCAGTCTGCCTGAGGAAGTCAATCTCTTACTAAACCTCTTAAAGAAAATACAAATAAAAAACACAAACGTACACTCTCTCCCTTCCTGCCCACAAACCAGGAGAAAACAGGGGAGTAGCAAAATAAAAATGGCGCCCACCTCCCTACAGTTCCCAGACAATAAACAAAACAAATAATCAGATAAATAGCAGCTCAAATGATAAAGTAAAAAGGTATAGACTGGTATTTGTCCCACAAATAAACAACAGAACGTGTCTCTAGTAAATTAACAATAAGCTGCAATAAAGCAACAGTTCTCTAGGCAAAAACAACAGAAAAAGGCAGTGTTGCATAGGTCCACAACAAGGAACACCACAGCTCACAACAAGGAACACCACAGCTCACAACAACGGGACCGGGCAGGACACAGACCATGCTCTGGAGAAAGGTTCTCACTGAATGATACTTCTGCTGGCTTTTATACTGTGTTCCTCCTGGTTGATAAGCAGGTTCAGCTGGAGACGTAATCAGTTACCTGCCAGAGTGAAAAGGTGGGAGGAGCCAAAAGAGAGCAGGAGACACCAAAACAACAAAGAAAAAACACACAGATCACAGTACCATGTACTTCACAAAAATATACGTCCTTGGACGTAACAGCCAAAAAGAATGAGCTTTCTCCACTACAGAGGACCACTTTTCTTGGCGTGGTGTGGGATTCAAAGTTGATTCAGGCACGCCTGTCACCGGCACATATACAGTTTATCCTTTCAGCTGCGAAAAGAATAAAGCTAGGCCAGTCTCTCACGGTCAAAAAGTTTCAGAGGCTGTTGGGTCTGATGGAAGCAGCGTCCAATGTGATACCTTTTGGACTGTTATTCATGAGACCCCTACAGTGGTGGCTCAGGACCAAAGGGTTTTCCCTGAGGGGCAACAACTTTCACTTGATCAGGGTGACACGGCGATGCTTACGTGCTCTGGTTATGTGGAAGAAACCTTGGTTCCTGTCCCAGGGTCCCGAATTGGGAGCTTCTTGTCGTCGCAAGATGCTAACGGCAGATGCCTCTCACAGGCTGGGGAGCGATCCTAGAAGTATGCTCGAGGGTCTGTGGAGGGACCACCATCTCTCATGGCACATCCAACCGTCTGGAGATGTTAGCTGTATTTCTTGCTCTAAAGAATTTCCTCGTAAATCTCAGGGGCCATCATGTGCTTGTCCGCACAGACAACATATCGGTGGTCGCTTATAAATCACCAGGGGGTTTGTGCTCGCGTCCACTCTGCAAACTGACGCACCAAATCCTCCTCTGGTCTAGAGCGGCTTACATCCCTGTGGCCCAGAATATAGGAGCAAACATCCAGTTGAGACAGGGGCTGAGAACTGGGGAATGGAGGCTCCACCCCGAGGTGGAGGAGCAGATATGGAGGCTGTTTGGCCAGGCACCAGTGGATCTGTTTGCGTCTCACTGTCCATTTTGGTTCTCCCTCACGCATCCAGCTCCTCTTGGACTGGATGCTATGGTACAAACGTGGCCGAAGCTACCTCTGAGGGGGCCCAGCTCATAGGGACAGATCTCTCAACCGAGGTTGTAGAGACCATTCTACATTCCAGAGCTCCCTCCACGAGGGAACTTTATGCCTTGAAGTAGAGTGTTTTTTTACTTCATGGTGTAATGACCGTCAGTTGGACCCAGTTAACTGCCATGCAGGAGCAGTTCACTGCAGGTCTTTCCCCGTCCACTTTGAAGATTTATGTGGCGGCCATAGGTGCTTACCACATTCCTTTGGGTGAAATGTCTTTGGGTAAAGATCTGTTGGTATCTTGTTTCCTCCGTGGTACTCTGAGGCTGAGGCCTGCAGCTCGTACATGGGTGCCGAAATGGGTTCTAGCCATCTTCCTTGAAGTCCTTTCCCTGGCTCCCTTTGAGCCACTGGAGGAGGTTCTGGCTATTCCTGACCCTAAAAGTTTTGTTCTTCCTCGCTATCACGTCTCTTAAAAGGTCAGGAGATTTGCACGCACTGTCGGTTGCACCCTCGTACTTGGAATATGTACCTGGCATGGTTAAAGCGTTTCTTCGTCCTAGACCAGGTTAAGTTCCAACAGTCCCCACTAATGTGGCCAGATCTATCATGCTGCAGGCCTTTTGTCCTCCTCCCTTTCAGAACTCGGACCAAGAAAATAATAATCTGCTATGCCCAGTCAGGGTGCTAGAGTTGCCCTGTGGCTTAATTCTGAACAGCTGTTTGTATGTTTTGGCCCCCTAACAAAGGGTCCCCTGCATCTAAGCAGAGAATGAGCAAGTGGCTGGTTGAGGCTTTCTCAGTTGCTTATGAATCGGTTGGACAGCCTTCACCTATGGCTGTCCATTCCCATTATGCTAGGAGTATGGCGGCCTCCATGGCCCTTATAACAGGAGTTGCTCTCCAAGATGTTTGTGATGCGGCAGGTTGGTCTTCACCACACACATTTGTAAGGTTCTACTCTTTGAACTTGGACTCTACACGAGGGTCCCAGGTGCTCTCATCCTCGCGATTTCACACTGGACAGACACTTGTCGCTATGGTGGCATTAGTATAAACGTTCCCTTAGCGTCAATATACACAGCGTGAGTTCCCTTGAATGGGAATGCCTCGGTTAAGACTGTAACCTTGGTTCCCTGAAAAAGGAACGAGACACTGCGTCCCCTTGCCATATCTCCTACGTGCCTGTCAGCGACTACTTCAGACTTTTACAAAGCTAGCTGTTTTTGGCAGGCTTTATAGTGGCAGGCTTTACACTCTGACGTTGTGTCACACCATTGGACTGATTTTACATGTGCTTCAAGACATCATCACGCGAAGTGTTCCCTTACGGTTAATCAAAGCAGCATCTCGTTCCCTCTTCAGGGAACCAAGGTTACAGTTGTAACTGAGGAGTTTTCAGAACATTTATTAATCAATTGTAATTTATTTAGTGCTGAATATATTAATCGCATCTAACATAACATTTTTTGTTTTCTTAATAATATGTGTATACATATATACATAACAAACTTTTATGTTAGATGTGTTCATCGCGATTAATCAGTTTGACAGCTTTTTATTTGATAATACCAAATAAGTGAGATATATGCGTAGTTATCGAATATGAAAATAGTTATGAAAATTACCACCACTTAACTGCTTAAACATAAATTTGAAATATTCCCTTGGCAACTAACATAAATTAATTTAAGTTAACTAAAATCAAATCAATCAAAGCTAAATTAAATTTTTTAAAATTTAAATGACAAAAGGACATAACAAATTTACTATAATTTAAACTAAAATAATTTTTTTAACTGAAAATAAAAAAAGTAAAGTTAATTCAAAATTCGGTAACGCTTTCTTTTACAGTACTGTACTTACAGTGTACTTACCTAGAAAGTACTGGCTAATATAAGGTAAGTACATGGAAAAGGGGTAGGTTTAGAGGTAGGTTCAGGGTTAGTACCTAGTTATAACCCAGTAATTGTAATTACTAAAATAAGTACATAGTATGTACATGGGTAACTGGACTGTAAAAGGAAGTGTTACCCAAAATTCTATAGCATATAAATATTTCTAATATAACACTGTAACCATGTTTATATATAAACATATTAATCATTCAAACACAATTTGCAACTGTTTATAAATTTATGTTCTCGTTAATGTTTGACTGATCATATTAATTCACATTAATTCTCTATTATCTAATACATCATTAAATGCGTTATTGCTTGTAGTCATTATTAAGTGTTACAGGCAAATCGTGTTTATGAGAAGCTAAATTTCTCTCTGTCTGTGCAGGTTCCTCAGGATGAGTGGGGTGGCTTCTCGTCTGTGGGTCAGGATGAAGAGATCCCGTGCAGGAGGATGAGGAGCGGCAGCTACATCAAGGCTATGGCAGAGGAGGACAGTGGAGACTCGGACTGCAGCCCCAAACCTTCACCCAAAGTCCAGGCCCGGAGAGCCAGTTACCTAAAAGCCACCCAGCCTTCCCTCACTGAGATGACCACACTCAAGTGAGTCTGGAAAAGTATTAGCTTGTACATGTTGCCGCCACGAAATCACATGGGAAATTAAATGCATGTACTCTGTGTGTTCGTAAAGCGTGCAGGTGCGTGGGCCCGCCGATCTGTCTGCAATTTCAATGAACCTTCATTTTCTCTGGGGTCATTTTAGACATGTTATTTTACAGGCGCTCAAGCCACTCCGCATCTCTAAGTGCTGTAGGGATGTGTCTTTAGAGAGGGTGTAGTCTCGTCCCTAAAACCCACCTCTGTTCACACACAAACGCATACACTCACTCACTGCAATTTCATATAAAATCCCTCCATGTCCTCAGTACAGTGAAATCCGTTCACTCTCCCCTTTATTAAAAATTCAACAGAACAAAGCCATTTCAAAGGGAAATTTCCTGCGCCTTAAGTTCCTACCGACATTTTTGTAGTTGCGTTCCGTTATATCATCTGTAAATAGTACTTTTTTTAATATAGGAACTGATATTGAGTTCTATTTATCTTATTTATGTTATAACCTCACATGTATGTTGCTATTATAGATGTGTATTACTATACAGTGACAACATTTCCTTCTTAGACTATATGAGGTGAGTCCCTTTTATCCCAGACTTCTTCATGAGAGCAAACTGACTTCCATTATCAAGAGAATCAACACAAAACTTTTGGTTCTGTGTGTATGAATGTGCACTTTTGTGTGTAAACTTTGCAAACACAGTATTCGTATAATGCAAGCCTTATCACTGTGACAACAACAGATGCTCATCAGATCAGTGATATCAGTGTAATAATTGAAGTATACATATTTTTTTTTTTTGGTAGAAATTACTACTTTTATTCAGCAAGGACACTTTAAATTTATACAAATAAAAGTTTTTCTTTTGATCTTTCCATTCATTAAAGAATCCAGAAAAAAATGATAATGGTTTCCAGAAAACTTTTAAGCAGCACAACAATTTTCAACATTGATAATAATAAGAAATGTTTCTCTAGCAGAAAATCAGCATATGATTGGAATGATTTCTGACACTGACGACTGGAGTAATGATACTGAAAATTCAGCTTTGTCATCATTTTAAAATACAAAACAGTTATTTGTAATTGTAATAATCATTGCAATAATATTTAATATTACTCTTTTTACGGTATTTTTGATCAATTAAATGCAGCCTTGGTGAGAATACATTAAAAATGTTGTATTATTAAGGCTATATTTTATAGAATTATACTAGGATGTTGTTACAGATTCAAGCATGAGACAATAGTTCAGGATCTTGATTCAACATTTAATGAGGAATAGGAAGATGAAGATACTGGAATCTCACAGATTAACAAGTCACATTCCAACATATTCCTAACACAAGCGTAAGAACAAGACCTGACAATGGCTGTGTCTGAAATCACCCCATATACCCTTAAATAGGACACTCTTTGAAGGGACAACCATTTGTAGCAGTATCCGAAAACATAGTGGACATTATCGAGTGCACTCATTCAATCCCATAATGCACCGCAATAATGTGTGTAACACTGATGCACACTCAACAGATAGAGAATACCAATGATGCACTGTGAGAATGAAATCCCGCATCTCGCAGAAGATGACGCCCGCAGTTAAATCATCCATCCATCCATTTTCCAAACTGCTGGTCCAATGTGGCTACAGGTATAAATTCCTTTTTAATTTATTATTAAATTGTTTAATTAAGGTTTATACATGCTAGTTTTCAAGATATATATATTTATTACTACTGGAGCTGCCAGTTTGCTAAGTTTCAAATGATTATTAAACAGCAAGCATATTAAACAGCGAGCACAAACTATGCAAAAGCGACAGCCCTTCCGGCGTACTCAGTGTCCGAATTCACTCCCTCGTTTTCATTCACTCCTTCAAGTGGACTATATTATTGGAGTAATGTAGGAAATATTGACTGAGGTTATAGGGGTGATTTCAAATTAGGGCTAAAGAGTAGAAAGACCATGATAAATGAAATACACAGAAGACAATGCCCATAATGAGAGACAGATGGAACAATCAGAAACCAAGGAAATGGATTTTTAAAAAAAAGAAGAGAAGGACAACACAGGAAGAGTGAGAATGCAAACTAAGAGGCTGTTTACACAACACCATTTTCAACTAAAAATGTAAAACTTTTAATGTGTTTTGACCGTTCATTTACACGAAAATGCCATTTTGGGTGCATGAAAAGTTTTGAAAACGGGTTTCAAAGTGCAAGTTTTTGAAATTGGTCTCCGCGTAAACGACAAAAACGTGAATCTCTGAAGACAATTATGTCTATCTATAGTAGTATATCAATCTATAGTATTTCATCGCCATCCAATGGCCTCGCAGCAGAATACATGGTTTTTAGTCATTTTCGCGGATACGTATGAATGGGGATCGTTTTGACAATGGTGCCGTATATTGTACGCTAAAAACTCAAAGGAAAAACTTCTCCGTTTTAAGCGGAGAAGTCATGCTTTAATCATTTGTCATGGAAACGTACCCTTAGACACAATAGAACACAAAAACTTAGAATTCCTGTGACATGTATATACGTTTATATATATTGAAACATAACTCATACTATATATTTAATTTACTCAATTATGTGTCATTAGACTCTTAACGTGCATGACTCAAGTGATGACGTTCCAACTGAATCTCTTCAGATACTCCCTCCTCAGTGTGTAGGAACAGCGAACACCGCATAGGGACCCTGTGATGGGCTCTTTATCTATTTCTGCTTGACAGAAAGTGCCGCAACATTGAATATTTATAATCAGAGCATTGTGCCTTGAACTCAAACATAGACACATTCAAACACACATACACATGCTCCCATATACACACACATACTTGAAACTGAAAAATAATACATAATAAAAGAAGTGGAGATTTATAAACCTATATCCACGTAAGCACACTTTCCATTCACACACTACAGTCTACAGTAATAGAGTAGACATACACACTCATGCAAATGTGTGTTTAAACAACTGCATGTATACAGCAAGAAAAGAAAAGAAAATGCTGCGTTATATAATGAATATGCAATCCCTTGAGGCCTGTGCTCATTATAGACAGATATTTCCTTTATTTCTTCAAAACAATTCCACAGACTTGCATTGAAGCCATGAGTCATATCTACGATTTATGATTCGTTTTTTTTTTTTCAGCCAAATCTTTGTCAAGATGCAAAATGATGTGCAAAAATGCAACAAACTAAATTTGAACCAGAAACAAACATTTAAAATATATATATTTTAATTAATTACATTAAAAATTAGCTATAATGTTTTGGATTGAATAATGTTCATAAAATATATAATAGTTTATTAAAAAATAATAGTTTATATGTATAAATTATTTATCTACATTAAAAAAACCTTACAATGTGAAAAACCTGAGGAAAAATACTGAAATAATAGCATTTAATGAGAACACATTAACTTTGTTCTATTTTTCTCCTCAATATCAAAATGTATCCTTCCCTCATCACCATACACTTCAGTGAACTTCTACTATTTTGTTGTGTTTTTTCATTATTTGCTGCTGTAATTGATTTCATCCACTGTCATCTCTTCCTCTAAATTTATTCTTGTACCTTTCCTGCATTCTTTCCTCTTTGTTTCTCTTTTACTCTCTCTCTCTCTCCTCGATCCTCACTCCAGTGAAGAATGACTAATGAGTGTTTTTACTTTCTGTTACTGCATACTATTTTAAGAGCCGCATCCATAATTAAGATTGACCCTACCTGGAGGGATAAAATGCGTGTTTGTGTGCGTTCATGTTTTAATGCACTTCTGTGTTCATATTCCAAGGACCCGATCGCCCATCCTCACGTGAACAAAAACAGTTGAATGCTATTGTAAGGAGTTCATGTTTAGATTGATCTCAGATATATGAAGAATACACTAACACACACACATGCACGCATAACAAAGTAGAGTTGTTTTTAGGTCAGCATTAACGAGTATGAGATCTGGGTTGGAGGAAAACACAGAAACACGAGTTACTAGAGTAATCTCACCTCTCATTTCATTCTCACCCCTCTTTAAATACTTGTACACCTGTTCACGCTCTCTTTCTGTTTGCAGGATCAGTACGGATTCCCATTCCCCCAAGCTGCAGATCCGGAGTCACAGTTACCTGCGAGCGGTGAGTGAGGTTTCAATCAACCGAAGTTTGGACAGTCTGGACCCGGCCGGTTTACTGGCCTCGCCCAAATTTCGCTCCCGAAACGAGAGCTACATGAGGGCCATGAGCACCATCAGCCAGGTTGGTCATCGCCCCCCTCGTTCTGTGGTGGAAATCGCCATTAAGATACTTATCTTAAACCAGTTGGAAAGAGCAACTGGTTCCTGGATTAGATCCTAAAGGTGATTTCCAAGCAGAACCTTCGTCAACGTGGCCTCTTGAAGGTTTGCAGAGGGGAGGAAAAACCTGTTAAAACAAAAGAAAAAAATAGATTTTGCTCAAACAATCAATTTTTGTTCAATCCATGTATCATCTCATGGAATCCTTTATCATTTCTTCATCCATCCATTATTCAGAATCCTAAATCGCATACTATCAGTGCTATATAGTATGGAAGATTAGGATTAGAGCATCAAAATCATAGTATGTTATGAATAGTGTGTTAAAGATGCCCAGGTTGGCATACTTTTTCAGATGACCGTGAGCCTAAAGACATTTAACGCTAACATTAGCGAATGCGCACAGCCAAACGTGATTGTGTGCGTGAGTTTTTGTGTAATGCTACCTCCACACCACTAGGTGTCAATAAAAGTCCAAGATCATTACCATGTTGGTCAGAGCTATTGGTCATGCTTACAGAGATATTCAAACACAATCCCTGTATTCAAATATGCATACTTCCCTACTACTAAGGCAGAATGTGAAAAGAGTATTATGTCTGAATTACTAGCATTCATTAATAGTAGGCAAAATGTACTCGAATGACCTACTACTTTCAGCGAGATTCTGTAGTGCGCATCCAATAGACAGTTTACCATCCCATGAGGCCACGGGAGAGGATTTGTGAATGGTAGTGAAGCAAGACAATCGACACCACAGAACGCATGACAATGTAGTATTTGATTAAACTAATGTAGTTGTCCGAAATTCATTCATACTACACATACTTCATCAAATGTAGTACCTACTTAGTATGCAGTTTTGATATCAGCTAATCAATATGCAACAAATGGATTTGTGGTGTCACTGTCAAGACCCAATTTTATGATTTTATAGCAGTTTTTCTCCCAATACTGGGACAAAAATTCACCACTAAGTACATACTAGAAAAATAATTCAAACCGAAATGTTGTACAATATGCATCAACTCGATCAGAATGGGCTGTTGTAGCTACCTGGAGGAGAATAAACTAGCAACAAAATATTAGCATTGTGTGGAGACTGAGCTCTCACGTTCACTGTTAGTTTAAATACTCAAAGGCAATTTTAAAGGTGAGTTGGTGTCAGTAAAGCTTTGTAAGCAATTTTAAGTGTGTTCTTCCTTGTTAGCATGTGTAGCTAAGAGATTTTCAAGGTGAGTTATCAGGATTAGTGTCTGTTGCCATGGGATTTTAAGGTGAGTTTTTAAGATTAGCTTCTGTAGCCCTGGGATAAGGTGACGGGCACTTTACAACCGATGCAATTTTAAGGTGAGTGTTCAGAGCCTGAACGCTAACTCAGACAGACAACAGCCCTAACCTTTTAGAGATCTGTTCCTACCACCCGTGAAAAAAGACACTGCCCTCAGGCGTGCATGTGGATGTCTTTCTTTTCTGCTCCCTCGGGATATATCAATCATTTCAGTGACAAAAAGCTCAGTCAGCTCGAACCCCCTCCCCCCCCATCATCATTCATTGGTGCTTCATGTGTGTTCTAAATGTGTGTGTGGGCATGCAGACATGTGTTTGCGTTGTATGTGTGTACATCCATGTGTTGTGTGTAGGTGTATTTCTGTGATGTTTTGGGGGAGTTTATTGCTTAATAGATGATTAGCAGACCTTATTGCCTGTCTGTCTGTAGCTTCCTTTCACCAATGACAAACACTCTGCTGTCCTTTCCTCCAATCACAACTCACTATTAGTCCTCTAGTCATAGAATGCTCCAAACAACCTGTTTCCAATTCCGTTTGAGCCTCAAATCAGTTCTGTGTAAATCACACTTCTCCTTGCTGTCATCTCTTACACTGCTGTAGTATAGAACAGCACTAGTGATGCAGTCACACCTGATATTGCTTTCACTTTTACAGATTTCCTCCCCTCTGCACTCTTTTTTTTCTGGTATTTTATCTGTATTAGTGTGTTTAACCCTTATCATTGAAGATACAGCATGGCTATTAGAGGGTTAAATTATACCCTTCATGATAAATGACAGCTCAGGATTCTCAGGATCCCCCCCCCCCCCCACACCCCCAGCAATTGATTTTACATCAATAATCAACCTATTACTAATTTCCTTCTGTGACGTTTATCCATTTTGGTATTTAAGGTTTCATGACATTTCAGGCTGAAAAGTAATTAAGGTGATTAGAAGTCAATATGTTAACCCTCTGGTATTGTTCGCATGATTTTTTTTTTTTCTATTTTATTTAAATGATTGTACTATATTTTAATTTGATCTTTTTTTTTAATGTTCTGTATTTTTAGGGGATTTTATGGTACTAAATTATATTTATGCAGTAGTTGTAATCTATTTATTCACTTTTTGAGCAAGAACCTGAAAATGAAATTTCCAATATAAAAGGTTAGAAATCTTTAATGCTTCGGACCACAGACTTAAGTTCGGTCTCTTTTGAACGAAGACACTTACAGATTATTGCTGAAGTGAAAAGTGAAAAAAATGGACATGACAAAAGTTATGAAAAGTTTGTATTTTTATATGAAATATATATTTTCCAAAACACTTTTTACTCTAAAATAGTGAGAAAATCCATAAAGCCATAAATCTAAACAAGCTGCGTTCCAAATTTGAAGTTGATATCTGAAAAAATTAGCTTTCAGTAAGAATTTGTTTGTGCGCAGTACCAAACGTTTTCAACAGAATAAATTCGTCTTCCGTTCATTTCCAAATGCAGTCATTTTTTCCCGGACCTTTTAACCTTTTTGATTCGTCCATGATTGTTTTATGTGTGTTCACACACCAAGTACTAAACCTTTACCAGGTTTCATACCATTCTGATTAGGTAAAAAAAAAAAAAAAAAAAAATGTAAAAAATATTTGGTCCAAAATGCCTGTTACAGCACCAGAGGGTTAAGGTCTAAACAAAATAACAGCAAAGATTTGTCTTAAACACACTAATACACTTATGTTTTTTATTCTTTGTGATTTACTTTCTTGCTTTTGCATTTTTTTATAAATGTATGCTTGAAATTTAAAAACTTATTTCTGAAAATAAAAGTAATTTTCCAAAACTCAAAACACTGATGGCCTCAAAGCACCCTGGAATGTGAAATACTTAAAAAGGGTATTTTTAGGGGGATTTTACATTTTATATATTATGTTAACATAATTATATTAAAATAGTTAAATTATATTTACAGAATATACACATCATTTATACATTTTATTTACATTTTTATTCAAATTGTTTTGTATTCTATTGTTAATTGTTAGATACAAAAAATAAAATATAAATCAAACAATAGCTATATTATTATTTATACAAATAAAAATTGATAAATGAAAATCGATCAAATATATACATATAGTATACATTACAATACATACATACATTACGTTAAATTACATACATTATAGTATGCGATATTATTTTGTACAAATTATAGCTAGGTATTATTTGTTTATTAATGTGCGTTTATTATTGAAGAGTGTGCAATTTGTAGTATTAATAAGCCAAAGGGCATTCTGAGCACATTGAGCAAGAAGCACTGAGCATATACTTTTTACTCAAATATAATACACTTATGGTATATTGCTTGTTTGTTTCGATGACACTTGCAATGAACTTGTAGCACAAATAAAGTACACTTTAATATCACTAATCAAGCATGTTATTAGTCCCTACACAGGCATAAGTGTACTTGAAGTTGTTCCAAGTTAGCACACAAAAGTACACTAAATACACTTATTTACTACAATTTAATTACAACTGAAATATACATAGTACAAAATTAGTTGTTTCAAAATAGCACACTTCAAGTTAACTAATCATTAACACACTTGAAGTATACTAAATTAGTCTGGCTGCAAGTATAGCCTACTTACATGTAGCTTTGTTTTTTCACCAGGGAAACTTCAAATTGTTAACCCAATTCAAATTCAACCCTGGGTTAATTTAATCTTCACTTATTTTGTTCCATATTTCACAATGTCCATACACGGTAATCATTCATACCTTTAGTACTGAAAATTCTGGAGCAGGTTTTCATTACTCAGAACAGGACTAAAAGTCATGCTAAACATCTTTCAAAATGTAGAAGCATTACTCAGCCCAGGATTAAAACTTGGCATAATCCAGGGTTAAGCCTAGTGTGAAAAGTCAAATGTATTTTATTAGATCTTTAGAAAAGCAGCATTTAAAATCCTATGATCTCATTAGGCTCCTCTGTCTTCTCAATACAATGATTTAAAGACATTGTGAGCTAACTGCCCATTCAGACAGGTGTACTTATAATATATAATATATACTATATACTACGGTCTACAATGTATATATAGCCTACTATATACTACGATATACAATTTATAATATATCTATATGCTGCGATGGATCCCATGACAGGGTGCAGGAGTTATGTGACAGCGTGTGGTGACGCGTTGTCTCCCCCTGCAGGTGAGCGAGGTGGAAGTGAACGGGCAGATCGAGGCCGTGTGTGAGAGTGTGTTCAGTGAGATGGAGTCTCAGGCCCTGGATGCTCTGGATCTGCCGGGGTCCGGATGCTTCCGCATGAGGAGCCACAGTTACGTGCGGGCCATCGAAAAGGGCTGCTCGCAGGAGGAAGAAGAGGAGAGAGCGGCGCGTCAGGCCATCATCCCACCTCGAACCACTACTACTGTAAGAACCATCCAGAGCAGTACAGGTACAAGCACATCACAACCTAAAACCTGTTAAAGCAGCTATTATTACAAGGTTTATTAGTGGTTATAAAGGGTCAATGACATGCCGCTATTTTTTTTTTGTGTCCGGATGTTATGTTTTTTATTAATTTTTTTATGCAGTGCAATTCACATACACTGACTTGAATGCACGTTTTCACTTTCTGCATTTTAAGTTACGATTTACATCAGTTTTTTTTTTTTTTATTTTTTTTTAGGCATAAAGTCAAAACTGCACAACCTGATTTTTTTAATCGTAAAAATATTAATAGTTTGGCCTAATATTTTCTTTATAGGCTAATATTTTAATATTATAGGGGTCTGTTAGTCCACCCACCCACTGTTTGTCCACTTTTTTATTTAAATTATTTTTTTTTTTTTTTTTTTTTTTAAGTGACTATGGCTTTGACTGACTGAGAAGTTTACACTTACATGTATTAAAGGTGTACGTAAAATATATTATTATTTTTTGTTGTTTATCCATAGTTGCAATGGCCCTGTGTGAAACTATTTGCCAAAAAATATAATTTATTTTTTAAATGATTAAAGAAAGTTTTTTACATTTAGTTCTTGAAAATCCATAATTGCCATTGACCCATAATAACCTCAAATAAAGTATATGAATAAATATATATTGCGTTACTGCAGCTGTTGTATATTGGTATAACATTTTAAATGACTTCAGAAATTCCATACATTCTTCCTGCATTGAAAAATGTGCAATCTTGCCACTTCCCTCCCTTCCATTTTTATCTTCTATCCATCGTTCACTCTCTCTGTCACTTCATCTGTATGAATAGAGAGAGCCAAGGTCTCTCTCCTCCTCCTCTCTTGTGCGGCGTGTTGTTTAATTACAGCGATTAGAGAGTCTCATTCTTTCTCCTCGTCACACTGTCATCGGGGTCGTAGTCAGCTAATTAAAAACATTTACAGACAAGTAGGACGAAGGAAAGCCGGAGAAAAAGCGAAAGAACTGTTGAGACAAATTAGAATGAGGGAGAGGAAACAGACAGGAACATAATGGATGGAGATGAGATTTGGGGATTTGGGAAATGACTTGTGTAAAAAAAAAAAAAAAAAAAAAAAAAAAATCCATTATCAACCGTGTCACGTGTGCATGCTTTTTTTAAAAAACTCTTATTCGCTAAGCTTTAATCTCTGGTATATAAAAAAAGAAAAGTCAATCAGAATTAGGTAAGGCTTCATTACTTTTGCTGGCCATTATTCACTTAAACAAGATTTAATCAATTAAATACAAATTCCAGACATGACATTTTATGTCATATAGTTTCTGGGTTATAGTCCTAACCCTAACCCACAACCAACCAATAATATTTTCATTGTTTATATTAACACACTTATATTAATCACAGAAGTTTTGGGATATAATTTTTGGTTACACTTTATTTTAAGGTGACATAGTTATTGTACTTACTCAAGTACAGTGTTATTAATTAACTACACATACTTACAGTTAGGGTTTGGTTTAGGGTTGGTTACTTGTAATTATGCATAATTTACTGTTATTACTATAGTAAGTATACATGTAGTAGCGTGTAACTACGTCACCTGAAAACGAAGTGTTACTGATTTTCTGCATTCTATGGAATGTTTTTTGCTCACCACAGCTGGATTTATTTGATCAAAATAAAACAGTAATATTATGAAATATTATTTCAAATTTAATATAACTTTTTTCTATTTAAATATATATTTTAAAATGTTGCTTAATAGTTTGGTTGGAACCGTGATACATATCATTTTTTGTAATCATGTAAAAGTCTCTACTGTCACTTTTTTTATACACTTAATGTATCCTTTCTGAATAAAAGCATTAATTTTTTTTTTGAACAGGACTGTATAATAAAACCAAGTCTCCTTAAAGCTTTTCCTTTGTTTTGTTTTTTTTACATTGCTCTAAAAATAGTTATGTATACAACACAAAATTCTTTGTTTCTTTTATTTGTCACTAAAAGTTATATATTAATAGTTTTCTAAGTTCATTAGTCAACAAAGACTCAGAAACATCTGTGGTGCAGTGAAAGTAGTTGCATGGCGCATGACGGAGTTGTTTTCTCGTTTCTCAAATTCTCGTTTTTGTAGTTTACGTGGATTCAATAACAGTATTGTTTTCAAAAAGTTGCACTTTGAATCTCGTTGTTTTTAGTTGAAAACGGTGTCATGTAAACAGCCCCTTACTCCACTATTTTGCTCCTGAGAGAGAGAGAGAGAGAGAGAGAGAAAGAGTTTGAGATTTGAGGCAGCATGACACCGTCGGTGACGAAACGTTAAGCAACACTACTTTTGGGTTTGAAACATGCAAATGAATCGTGATATGAGAGTGCAAACAGTGGTGATCACATGATCCACCTCATTATGCAGTTGGAAGCAGAACAGAAACTGAAATGCTGACAGAAAACCAACAAAAAAGTACATTAGCTCGCCGACCTCCAGCGATTAAATCACTGTCAATGTGAACGGCCTTCACGAGGAGTCATTGGCAGAACACACGACCTGAAGCAAAATGGAAACAAACAACCAAAATGTTTTTTATAGATGTACACTAAATGAAACACAAGCACAACCAAACTTTTTCCTCAGGCTCTGTGACTACACAAAAACACACATTATTGACTTAATGTCGCAGAAGAAATCGATCATAGGGAGCTATAAGGACAAAAAAAACTTCAGTGTTCATTGAAAGCATAAATCTCTTGAGCGTATGTAATGAGTTTATTCAGCGTATATGTGCACGTTATAGTTTAGTTGTTGATTTTAGGTGTGATAATGCTTTTATACTAAATCGATATGAATAAATGTTGATATCGATAATTCGAGTAATTTCCGACATTTAGCTTAGAAGTCTAGATGATCAGGTCCGTGTCACTAAAAATAAAATTTATTAAAGCATAACATTGATTAGTATTATTAATATTATTATTGTTGTTTTTGTTTTTCTTGTAAGGAATATCACACAACCCAGATATTTTTTTCCATCCATTTTTTTATAATACAGAATACTGTTCTGTTCTGTTGTGCAGCAAACAAATATTTTTTTTTATTAATTGATATATATTCCTTAATTTTTTCATGTTAATGAATTATGTTTTTATTGGACCAGGTTTGATGATGAATTTGAGTTCAATCATCAATTGTTGAATCATAAAACACAGAATTTGTGAAAAAATAAAATGTATTCCACTAGTCCCTGAATTAAAAGATAGCTTGCAGAGAGAGAGAGAGAGAGAGAGAGAGAACAAACAACTCTGTAAACTCTGTAAACAAACAACATATAGGATTTAAGGATGGAAACTATAAGTGTTGTAAAAAAAAAAAAAGAAAGAAAAAGTTTTATATGGTATAACCAGAAAGTAAATCCGTTTTACAGCTGTCCAATATTCCAAGTTACAGACAGACACACTCACAGATGTGCGTATCACATTTGTCCTTTAGCAGCTTTGATCTAAATGTAATTTCCATGGAATTAAAGGATTAGAACTTCCCCGTCTGTCTGAGAGTTTCTCTTTTTGTGTGCATCATCTGCTATTCTGTCCATCTTTCTCATTCTCTGTCTGCTTCTATCTCCGGGGTAATGGGATATAATGCTTTCATGCCTCTGGCTTACAAGGAAAACTCCAGCCCCAGATCTAGACCCAGGTCTAGAGAGATGATAGATGCCAGCATTCCTGATCTGATTCATCACTGACATTAAACACGTTTCTTCAGAGACAGGAAGTCTATTATACTCACACATTTATTTGAAAAATAAATAAATGCTGCATTTACAGCATCATTACTCCAGTCTTCATTTTCAGATGATACTTCAGAAATCATTTTAATATGCTGATTTGGAGCTTAAGAAACATTTCATATTATTATCAATGTAAAACTGCTGTGCTGCTTAATATTTCTGTGGAAACTGTGATGCTCTTTTTTCAGAATTCTTTTAAGAAGAGAAACTTTTTTTTATCTTTTGTAACTTTATAAATGTCTTTGATTATTCTTGTTTTGATTATTTTTGATTATTTATTTATATTATTTTGATTATTTGATTATTCTTTATTCATTTGATTATTCTTTATTATTCGTGTTACATTTTTTACGTAACACGTTTTTCCCCCAAAGCCTAATTACATTCTTTTGTTACTATACATCAGATTGCTATTTTGGTGACATTTTGAATGGCTGAATCTGTCATACATCGTCAAACTTATTCAGACCAAAAAGAATATAAAGTTCTGACAAAATATCTCCCACAGCAATCTAAATTAAAGGAAGAAAAGCTTTTCCTGATGATCCATAAACACAGGATATTTTAGAAAAATACTTATCATAGATATCCTCGTTACGTGTGTGTGCGCGCGCGGGTGTGCAGTGTGTGTTCTATTCATAAAATGGAGTAAAACATCAAATAGCAGCTTGTGGGGACATTTGAAGGTCCTCACTACTAGAAAGCCTAAAGCCGGTCAAACCATGTTTATCTCTAAATCAATCAAGTTTATTTTCAAATCAAATAAGTCACCATTATGTTAGTATTCAAATTGATTTCTATGAGAGGTTTCTCTAAACTTCTAAATGTATGTCACGACTCACGAGGTTGTTTGTCTTTTCAAGAAGCATGGAATTATAGTGGGAGCAAGACTATGGAATTACATTATATTAAAACCTGCAGAAATAGAGTGAGGCTCAGTTCTCGTCGAAGTCAGAGGAGATGAGAATGAGGGAGATGAAACATACGGGCGTTATTCTTTTTTCAGCCACACGAGGGCGGGCTCGAGCACACACTCAGACTGCTATTTAATGCTACACAAAAATGCATGTTTTAAAGGGATAGCTCACCCAAAAATTCTAATCTGTTATCATTTTCTTCGCCCTCATGTTCAAAAATCTGTTCGAGTTTCTTGCTTCTGTTGAACACAAAATAAAATATTTACACCAAATCTCCCTATTGGATAGGACATTTTAACTTTACTAATAAATATATCAGCCTACATTTAAAGTAGCCTATAATTTGATCTAAAATCATCTAAAACACAATTCACTGTGATTTTATATTGAGTATTAAACCTATAACGATAGCCTATACGAAAAAAAAAAAAAAAAAATTCCCCTTATTTATTTAAATTAGCCCATATGAGGTTAGTCAGTTCACTGTGGTGGGAGGTCCCGCAGGCTCATTCTTGTTTGGCCGGTACGGGAATCGGTGTATTTAACGGATGTGACGGTGTGGGCCGGTCCCGTACCCGCCCGTAACTGAACTAGCAGCTCGATCCACCGAGCGCGAGCGTTAACTCAGTGCAGCGTCATTATAGCTTCCATTCACAGTCAAGCTGGAGTTTATCACTAGATCCCGAAGATTCATTCAGGAGCTGTTCTCTCTCGTTCTCTCTCCGGTTACCATTTACCGAAAATTACAGGGTATGTGTGACTCCTGGATCCGCCGCCTCTGTGAGTAGACCCCCCCCCCCGCCCTCCCTCTCTCTCTCTCTCTCTCTCTCTCTCTCTCTCGTCATTTGTTTGTTTGTGTTTTATTGTTTGTATTGATGAGGTGATGATGCACAAGTAAACTGAGGACATTTTGCTTACTCACAGTGCAATGGACTGATGCGAGTTAACATCCAGTTTATAAGCTGATTGTTAGCCTATGAATCGTTTAGCTACTTCAGAACTATTAATAATTGTATCATTTTAAATAAATCATAATAAAATATTATTATTAACGAGATCATATTAATAATATAATGGTGATATAAAATAAACCAATTTTAATTCTAATAATAACATAAAATTGCCTATTAATAAAAAGAAAATATGAGAAATTTTATCTATCAATACAAAATGGTAATGATGGCTTTGTTGTGTATGTTTGAGAGAGGGAAAGATACTGAACTCTGTCCAGCATCGGGTCTATTTTGGTATGTCATATGTGATATTAGGGAGCAGGTGTCAGGCAGGACTCAAAAATACACATAGGCCTACATACACAAAAAAACCCAGAGAGGTGAGACCATTTGCATGTTATTGCGTTGCCCTTTTATGTGTGATTTCCCTTTTTTCCATATTCTGGTGGAACTTATGCCTAAAGTTCTGTAGTTCTCCCAAAACCTGTCCAGAAAACTGGGTCAGCATGCATGGGTGTATTTTTCATGTGAGAGCCCACATGGCTCAAGATCCAAGTTTCAGTTCTGAGTCTGAGAGATCCCATTCATTTCAAACGTTCTTGGTATCCTGTGACGGCCGCATACAGGTCTCTATAAATAAAAGCTGTTGCCAGTGTTTTTTGTAGGCTATTTCCAGTTCAACCATACAGAAGACTCGTTTAACATCTAACTGGAAAAATTTCCGTGTTTTTGTAGAAAAAAAACATCATGTCATGACTTTGTGTTGTTGTTATTAAGGGTCAAGATGTCTGCAGTGTAATAGAAAAAAAGTGACCTGAGCAAAACATTCGTTCCCAGAATGAGGATGCTGCTGTTTCCACGGCAACTAATTCATTTAAACTGTTGATCTGGTGAAAAGAGGATGGGATGATGTAATTTAATTATCTCTCATTTTCTCCTTTTACTATTGTTTTGACTTGTTTTGATGTAGCCTTTGCGCCAGAGAAACAAGCTGTAATCTTTTGAATTGTATGTTTGAACTTCCATTTTTGCGGTAGCTCTGTATATTCCTATGGCATCGCTGTCAATCTGGTGAAGTATTTATTATTGTAGAGTTAAAGGCAGGGTAGGGTAGTAACATTTTCTTGTTGTGCTGGTTGAAAGTCTCTTCACATCCTGATAACTTCACATGTCATCATCAGCGCGTTTCATGCAATGCAGAGTTAGACAGACCTCAGTCACCGAACACAACCTTTAACAGTTCCTCCTGAACCAAAACAACAAGCTTATACTTCGTTCACACCATAACAACTGTCATTTGGAAGAGATGGAAACCCGGGCCGTGACGTTATAATTGGGGTGTTTCGTGACTCGAATTTATGCGTTTCTATGGCTGCATCAACGGCGAAATGAATCTGCAGTAGTCAGGTGGTACAGGTCAGTGTTCTTTAGGTTGTTTAATTTCATTCTTATTGTACTGTTATGTGCTTCGAGACATGAGGTAGTTTAATGCCATCTCTCGTGACGCTTGTTTGCTCCCCGCTGTACGCGTTCATGTGTTTTGAAGGAGATGTGGCTTTGGAGATGCTCTGAAGGGAGGGTCGGATATCATGCTTTCAAAGCTAACTTGCTATTGCTAGCTTCTCTGAAAATTGCCTACTCTACCTTTAACAATAGTTATCATGAGCATTATAATGTTTGAAGCGGATGTCATAATGTCAGTAGACCAGGAAGATTTTAAAACAAGTGGTTCATTCATAAATCCGTAAGATTGTACCCTCATGCTGTAGAAATTCAAAACGGAAGACCAAAATAGACCTGAGAGCATCATGATGGCGTTTTTGGTGCTCATGTCGATGTCGTCCTGTCTAAAAGGAGAGATTGTAACAGAGACTCAGAATGCCAAAGATGACAGCAGTGATATCATAAACAGGCCCTCCAGTCGATCAATACAGGCACTCACTTAGATATGATCTCAACATTATCGATTATATTCTCATTAGAGTCTGATGACTCTCATATTGATCCAAAAAAGTAATAAAATAACGTTGTAGTAATAAGAGACAAATGTATTTTTGAACTCAAAACTGATTTTCTGCAATGACCAAAAGAATATACATACATTTTTCGTCATACACAAGTAGCCTAACTAAACCCGTGGAAAATGCATTGTGTTGTTAGTGAACAGTGCAGGTTTTGAGCACAAGAGGGCGGTGTAAGTACAGAGAGAGAGAGAGAGAGTGGAGAAAAGCATGTGTTTGACTCAAATAGGCCTACTGCCTACTGCACTCATAAAAATAAAGGTTCCAAAAAGGAGTTTTTAGATTCGGCATCTATAACCATAGATAACCATATAACCAATAACCCTTTTTTCTCTCTCTCTTGCTTAAGCATGTTTTAATAATCTGTAGAACCTTTTTTCCACCATAAAGTATAGCCTAACTTTTGTGCCATGGGAAGGTTCTGGTTCTTCATGGAACCATCGATACACATAAACAACCAGTGTACATGAGAATATATGTGTGAATCATTTCAGTGGATGATGCAGTTCACAATATAGGCTAAAACAATGATTGTTTTAAAATATAATAGTCTTCTAATCCAATGCCACTTTCAGTGTTGTTTTACTATTATTTAAATGCTATTATTGCATTTATTATTTGAAATGAACTTTTATTTAGTTTGAGTTTAAGATATTTTGATATGTACTTTTGTCATTTTAATCGTTTTTTAATATTTATAATTAGATTTAATGTATTTTTTATTTGAATAACATTCTTAATAATTGTAGTACTTTAATTTCAGTTAGATGCCGAGGCTGCATTTCAAATTTTTTGTTTACTTTGAGTTAAATTTGTCATGTAATATTTGTATATTTTAGTTTTATTTCAATTGACGAAAATTATTTTTAATAGTTTTAGTTTTAGATCAACAACAACAACACAGGTCACATGATCTACGCGCTTAGATGTAATTTTACAAAAGGAATGTAAAGATGCCCATGTAGTGTATTTTCCGCACATTTGTTTGTGCCGCATACTCATATTGTAGCATAAATGATTAAAGGTGATAGTTTTGCTTTGAGAAATTGAGTGTATGTGTGTGTGTGGTTATAGGACAGCCCATCTTTCCAGACTTCACAAATCACTCAGTTAGACATTTCAGTTAAACAGTCTTGCTACTTTTCATCCTCTCTCTCTCCCTCCCTTCCTCAGTCACCGTCTCGCTCTCTTTCTCTCTCTCAGCCGCACAAATAATCATTTCCTTTCAGGCACTCCCCTCACTCACCATGAAAGGTGCTGTGCTGATTTATACTTAAACATCATGTCTCAAAGCTCTAAGATTTATATGATTTCCTCTTCCTCCCCGGAGTTAATCAGCCTGTGTAAGTATGTATGTGTATGTGAGAGAAAGAGACATGAAAGAGGGTGTCAGTGAGAAAGCAACATAATGAACACACTGTCTGAAATGCTCTACTAGTGTGGGCATGCAGAAAAATACACAAACAAGCATAATCTTCAAGCTTTCATATGAATCCCTCCTCTAAATCTATGACCTGAAGCTTACCTTTTAATAGCCATTACAGAGGAGATGATCTCATGCATTTCTGCCTACACACACACACACACATACACACACATTACTGAAATGTACATTGTAGTCCCGAATACGTACGCACAAGTATTATTTGATCTTAATGGCCTCTAATATATATATATTTTAATGACTTACATTGGTCTGATCAGGCTTATATTGGAAGCAAATAATATCATGGCTTATTTCCTCAATTTCAAAATAACATTTTTATTCTATGCTAAATTTCAAAAGTAGATAGGCCTATATATTTCTTACTATGCATTATTTTGTATGTATATGAGAGGATTATGCATGGATGCATTTAGTCGATCAAAAGACAGTAAAGCCATTAATAAATATAATAATAAAATGTCACGGTTTTAAAATGTTAAAAAATATTACTGTTTTCAAAATTGGCATTATTGAGCAGCAAATATTAGAATGATTTCTGAAGGATCATGTGACACTGAAGACTGGGCTGTAAAAATAAATGTGGTGTCAGCTGTGTTATTAACTTTGAGGTGTTTATTTCAACACTTTTATTTTCATCCTGTAGGTGGCGATAGGAATACAATGAAACATTCTGACACATGCTGGAGAGCCTTAAAGGGATAGTTCACCCAATGAAAATTCTGTCATCATTTTTCCTCACCCTCTAGTAGCAGAAAATAATATATTTTGAAGAATGTTGGTAACTAAACAGCTGATGGCCCCCATTAACTTCTATAATATAGGGGGGGGGGGGGGGGGGATATACTATGGAAGTAAATGGCTTCTGTCAACTGTTTAATTACCCACATTCTTCAAAATATCTTCTTTTGTGTTCAGCAGAAGAAAGAAATTCCTATAGATTTGGAACAACTTGAGGGTGAGTAAATAATGACGGAATAAAAACATTTTGGTGAACTATCCCTTTAAGTCTGTTCACTTGCAAAATGTAGCGGAATGTGGTCTGTCAGTGTCACAATGTTAATTGTCTGTTCATTACCTGATTTAACATGCTTTCTAGTGTTACAAAAACACACTGACTATTAGAAGAAGAGGGTTTTTTTTCTCTCCAGAAACTAGTGGCATCTGAGTCTGTTTTTGGAGAGTGATTCTGAGTTCTCTTGACTGTTTGATGACCGTGCACTTTACGTAATTACAACTTAACGGCCTCTCTTTGAGATTTGCTACGCTTTGATTCAGGCCACACAGAAAGGAAGTGCGGTTGTTGACATGATCCTGTCACGGGAAACTCCTGTCTCTTCTCTTCTCTTCTCTTCTCTTCTCTTCTCTTCTCTTCTCTTCTCTTCTCTTCTCTTCTCTTCTCTTCTCTTCTCTTCTCTTCTCTTCAATCCTGTCCTCTGTGTGTGTGTGTGAGTGAGAGAGAGAGAGAGAGAGAGAGAGAGAGAGAGAGAGAGAGAGAGAGAGAGTAGGCTATGTTGAATGGTTTAGGTTTTCACTGCGAGGGTGGGGCAAACCTTAATTACAGACCGTCTCTACTCTTTCAGAAAGGGTCCTCTGTGTCTCTGTGCGTGTGTGTTTTTTTGCCCCTAAATGTTTTGGGAGGGTCCTTTAATGGCATATATCTCCAAACATGCATTTATAAAAAGCCAAAAATTACAACATGCCATTTGGATTGACTCTATATTAGTTTATGGGAAGAGGTGTGTGTGTGTGTGTGTGTGTGTGTGAGTGTGAGGTTCTACTTTAGTAGTTTAGGAAGTCTTTGTAACACAATGCATTGCATTCCTGCACTCCTGCTGGGCTCCTCGTTTGTTCCTTGCATTCTTGCCTACTCACCCCCAACCCCCTGTGTGTGTGTGTGTGTGTGTGTGTGTGTGTGTGTGTGTGTGTGTGTGTGTGTGTGTGCATGAGTGTCGGGGGTCTCTTAAGTCTCCTAAAGACCACTTCAATCTCGGAATAACCCTAAACCAGCACTAACACACTCTTCACAAAAACTACACACATTTCTCTGCCACACACAAGCGGGTTCTTTCCCCATCCCCCCCCCCCCCCCCACAGGATACCAGGGGTCAGAGGTCAAACCTCGAGACACAAAGCATAAAGAGAACAAACCGCAGAGGGAGAGATGGGGAGTGGGGGAAAAGAGAGAAGGAAAGAGAGATAGGTGAGTTACGGGTAATTATTAGGGTGGTTAGTCAGCTGGAAAGTTGGTTAGATTAAAATCAGTAATGCTGCTCAGATGACAGTACATTTATTTTAATTCATACATGGCTCATCTCACGAGTTGCGTGTTGGGAGTGCTGCATATATAAGTCGGGGTGTGAACTTTTGACCACATTCCTTTGTATTTAGATGTAAATGCATGAGTGTCAAGCCTCTGACCTCTTGAGATGTACAAGATCTCGACCTAAAGACCTTCAAATGAACACAAACACACACTAAGTTCATACATTCCATATACTTATATAGCTTTTTTTATCTATCTATCTATCTATCTATCTATCTATCTATCTATCTATCTATCTATCTATCTATCTATCTATCTATGTATTTTTGAAATAATATATTAATTAGTTATTTTTAAGTAATTAAGTATATTCAAAATACATTAAAATATTTATTAATTAAAAAATAATAAGAATTATTATATAATTATTTAACAATAAATTAACATATGTAATAATATATATATATATATTTTAAATATTTATATTATATATTATATATATATATATTACTCCATTTATATTATATTATAAATTATAATTATAAATTACTATAATTACTAAACAGTATATACAATATATATATATATATATATACAGTTATGGTCAAAATTGATGGCAACCCTGGTAAATATGATCAAAACAGACACGACTGGAACTTCACACGGCACAGGCTTCTGTGGTCAGATGAAACAAACAAAAAACTTTTTGCCAGCAAACACACTAGATGGGTTTGGTGCGCACAAGGATAAAAAGTACCCCGTACAATTTAATATACCATTGGATCTTTAATGTTGTGGGCATATTTTTCTGCTGGAGGTCCTGGACTTCTTGTTCAGATACATGGCATCGTGGATTCTATCAAATATCAACAGATAAAAAATAAAAACCTGATGCCTTCTGCTAGAAATCTTATAATGGGCCATGGTTGGATCTTCCATTAGGACAATGATCCAAAACAAACATCAAAATCAATTCAAAAATGTGTTACGGAGCACAAAATGAAGCTTCTGCCATGACCGTCCCAGTTCCCTGACCTGATGAGTGGCTGAACTGAAGAGGAGAAGCACAAACATGGATCTGGGAATCTGAAGGATCTGGAGAGATTCTGTATGGAGGAATGGTCTCTGATCTCAGGTCAGGTGTTCTCCAAACTCATCAGGCATTATAGGAGAAGACTCAGAGCTGGTATCTTGTCAAAAGGAGATTGCAAAAAGTATTTAATAAAAGGGTGCCAATAATTGTGGCCAACGTGTTTTGGAGAAAAACATTTATTTCATAATGTGATTTCCCCCCCCCACTTTCAGTTCTTTTACTTCAATGAAAGGTTAGAATTTTGCTAATTTTTTGAATGAAAGATCAAAAGGATAAACAATGCAGATTTATTTTTTACAGCCAGTTTTGATCATATTTACCAGGGGTGCCATCCATTTTGACTGTAAACCAATAATATATTAAATATATATATATATATGTTTGTATGTATGTGTGTGTGTGTGTGTGTGTGTGTGTGTGTGTGGTCTTTGATTTACTAAATATAATTAGCTTTTTTAGTATTTATTTATTCTATTGTATGTCTCATATTTAGATAGCTAGGTACATATGAGTGTGTATCTTCCTGTCAGTTGGGTTTCATTCCTGGAAGAGAGCAATGCAGGATGCATCTATCCTTATACAAACACACAAACACTCACACTTGGTGAGCCATCAAGCAGATGTGTAATCAGACAGGTATGTAGACTGATTAGGGAGTGTAAAGGCAGAGATCATTTGTGTGTCAGGAGTGTGCGTGTGTATTAAATTATAATTTTAGACTTTAGACTGTCAAGTTGAATGTGTCTCGCGGTTTTATTGTGTCTTTGTGTATCCTATAGTTCAGAATGGTTTTGGTGTCTGTGTGTGTGTGTGTGTTCTCACTTTGACTGGTGTCAGGAATGCTTGACAGGAACTAAAGCAAATGGGCCGCTAAAACTAATCTCATCCTATTTTACTGTGTGTGTCTCTCTCTCTCTCTCTCTCTCTCTCTCTCTCTCTCTCTCTCTCTCTCTCTCTCTCTCTCTCTCTCTCTCTCTCTCTCTCTCTCTCTCCCTCTCCCCCCTCATTCATCCCTGCCTCTCTTGTCCTCCTCCAGGGCATGTCTGTCTTTTCAGACTAGAGAGAAAGATATTCATCACCCAAGTTAAGATCTTGCACCCCTGCAGAGACCTACTCCCATTAACTTTGAAGAGTAAATTTAAGGTTTCAAAGCTCATTACCTAAAATGTTTTATTTTATTTGTGTATTTATACATTCAGAAAGAAAATTATATTTATTTTGATTTATTATTTTACATTCAAATAGTATTTGTTTTTACAATATTTTTTAATAATTAGTTTTTTTTTAAAGAATTCGTGCTTTTTAAAAAAATTAGTTTGAATAATTTAATCAAATTATAAATATTTTGGCATGCAGATTAATTTAATTTAATTTATTTTATAAACCACGGCACATATATAATCTCACACTTACCTAATTGAACTGCCATAAACTGTCTAGTCTGTGTTTTATTCCTCCTTTGAACTATGATTATGACACTTAATGTGTCACCCGTCGGCTGAGTGTTAGCGCATGCGTGTGTGTTTTGTTGTAAGCGTGCATGGGTGTGTTTGTCACTGACTGACAGCTGTGGTGAAACTGGCCATGTGTGTGAACTTAGAACAAGCTAAAGTAGGTCAGGCACACTGTTAGTAAACACATCCACTAACACAGTTTACAGTTAGCAGTCAGCGCTGCATTTTCTAAATAAAAAAAAAGTACTTTTTCTTTTTTTCAATACTGGCTGGTCTGTTTTTATCTCTATCTTTGTTTGTTTTTTACACGCACACGCTGTTTTATAGAAAGGCCACGGATTTCATGTTCCTCCTTGTTTCCACGGCTACACTATCACAAAGGACTCCAGCTGGCTTTGGAAAAAGAGAGCAAGGGACAGAGAGAAAGACGAACGGTGACCAGCCCCTTTCTAAACACACGGCAGCTGGGCCGAACTGTCATTCTGCACCCTGGCCTGCTTATACACACACACACACACACACACACACACACTACGGCCCCTCCTCTGGCTTTATAGCGCTTTGTGTTTTGCGATAATTCCCTTGGCATCTGCTAGAGGGAGCCCAACTAAACAGTTTGAATTTGAAGTTTTATCGTTTTTGTCGCTTCCACACAAGCGCACACACACACTCACGTCGCACTCGTCCGCGTCCAGACGTCATGATGCCCAGAGGTGCGTTCAATCTCCCCTCCTAATGAAGCATGAGGCTGAAAGGGGAGTTTCTCCGGGCAGGGTCCGAAAAGAAGGAATGAATGGATGATAGAGGGGGGGCAGTGAAGGGGGTTGAGCAGGGGACGTCTTTGATACAGCGCTGGGCCGGGCGGGGGGTAGTGTGTTTTTTAGCCAGGAGATCCACCATTCACACTCCTCCGTCGGCCGCTCGTTTGAAGTGCCTCACAAAGAGGAGTTTGTGGGCCGGGGGCCAAAAGGGGTTTTGTCATTCACAG